>JANTFE010014683.1:0-12106 GCA_027562315.1 Costus pulverulentus | reverse complement strand
ACTTTCTCAATCATCTCATTCAGGGGGGCCCCTTTAGAACATCACACTCCAATCAAGGAGACGACAATCCTATATCTATCACTAGTGTCCTAACCTGACTCATGATCACTATCCAAGATAGTCTATAACCATTATGTTTCAAATGATATTGAACTACCTCAAAGCAATGACAATCATCATTTAGAAACACAAGTAATCTCAAGTCAGAGGACATGTGCCACTTGTTGCAAACAAGGATTATTCACATTGTGACAAGCAATTGAATATCCTAGTAGGGTCTGTCCAGTACATCCAATGTACCCATGAGTCTACATCTTATTCCATGCTCGAAGCATCCTATAAGATTAGAACACATATTAGTCTCAATCATATCAAGGCTGTCTCATGTTCACCAAGATATCTCGACTAAGGACATATAGCATGTCAGCCTAGCTGAACAGCATTGAGACATTATTCAGAAGTACACTTATTGCAGCAGACAACGTAACAAACTGAATAACAACCATTGCCTTTATAAACATAAGAGTTTATACATGATACTTAAAGAATCCCAAGGCCTCAAACATTAGCCTTAAGGGCATACCCCAACACTACTTACCCTGTTATTGTTGATGCACAGCTTGGGAAAAGGGAGACAGATTTGCTTCTCAAGAAATTAATGATTCATAGAAAGGTAATTGGGTACTCATTTGATGATTTGAAGGGCATTAACCCCTCTTTTTGTATGCATAGGATGTTGATGGAAGAAGAACACAATCCACATGCAGATTTTCAAACAAGACTTAATCCTCTATGAAAGAAGTTGTAAAAAAAGGAGGTTCTGAAATTACTTGATTTAGGTATTATCTATCCTATCTCTGATAGTAAATGGGTAAGTCCTATACATTGTGTTCCTAAGAAAAGAGGGGTAACTGTCATGAAAAACAAAGACAATGAATTGATTCCTGTTAGAACTGTCACTAGTTGGCGCATGGGCATAGATTATAGAAAATTGAATGCTGCCACTAGGAAAGACCACTTTCCTTTACCTTTTATCGATCAGATGGTTGAAAGACTGGCAAACCATTCTCACTTTTGTTTCTTAGATGGGTATTCTGGTTTTTTTTCCAAATTCCTATACATCCTGATGATCTAGATAAAACCACTTTCACTTGCCCGTATGGAACTTTTGCATATAGGAGAATGTCTTTTGGTTTATGCAATGCACCTGCTACTTTTCAGAGATGTATGATGGCTATTTTTTTGATTTTATTGAGGACTTTATGGATGTATTTATGGATGATTTCTCTATATATGGTTCTTCTTTTGATGTTTGTTTGGCTAATTTATCTCGGGTTTTGCAGAGGTGTGAAGAAACTAACCTTGTACTTAATTGGGAAAAATGTGATTTTATGGTTAAGCAAGGGATAGTTTTGGGGCACTTGATTTAAGAGAGAGGAATTGAAGTTGACAAAGCCAAGGTTGAGGTGATAGAGAAATTAGAGCCGCCCACTACAGTAAAGGAGGTCCAGAGCTTTCTAGGTCACGTAGGATTCTACCGGCAATTCATCAAGGATTTCTCTAAACTTGCTAGACCTCTTACAAAATTGCTTTGTAAAGATGTTAAATTTTATTTTGATGAAGATTGTTTTTCTGCTTTTCAGGAATTGTAGAAAGCTTTGGTTTCAGCACCTATCATTCAGCCTCTAGATTGGGATTTACCCTTTGAGCTCATGTGTGATGCTAGTGATTATGCAATAGGAGCGGTTTTGGGATAGAGAAAGGAGAAAAAGCTTTATGTTATTCATTATGCTAGCAGAACTTTGGATGAAACACAGAGGAACTACACTACCACTGAGAAGGAACTTTTAGCTATAGTATTTGCCTTTGATAAATTCAGATCATACTTGATTAACTCCAAAGTGGTAGTGTACACTGATCATGCAGCTGTAAGGTACTTAATGCAGAAAAAGGATACAAAACCACGCTTGCTTAGATGAATTTTACTTTTACAAGAATTTGATTTGGAGATTAAAGACAAAAAGGGATCGGAGAACTTTGTTGCAGATCATCATTCAAGGATTATGGTGGACACTGAAAAGAATGATGTAATCAATGATTCCTTTCCTGAAGAACAACTCTTGGCCATTGAACAAATTAGAGCCCCTTAGTATGCTGACATTGTGAATTACCTTAGCTAATATTTTTCCTCCTGATTTGAGTTATCAAAAAAGGAAGAGATTCTTGGCTGAGGTAAAGCACTATTTTTTGGATGAGCCTTATGTGTTTAGAAGATGTGCAGATGACATTTTTAGAAGATGTGTACCTGAAGAGGAAATCACAGATATATTGTTTCAATGTCATGGATCCTCTTATGGTGGTCATGCTGGTACTGAGAAAACTGCTTTTAAAGTGTTGCAATCAGGATTCTATTGGACTTCAATTTTTAAAGTTGGTAGAAACTTTATTTTATCTTGTGATAGATGTCAAAAGATAGGTAACATTAACAGAAGACATGAGATGCCACTATCCAATATTCTTGAGTTTGAGATATTTGATGTTTGGGGGATTGACTTCATGGGACCTTTTCCATCTTCTGGAGGTAACAAGTACATTCTTGTGGAAGTTGATTATGTTTCAAAGTGGGTTGAGGCTCTTGCTTCCCCTACTAATGATTCCCGAGTTGTTGTTAAGCTGTTCAAAAAAATTATCTTTCCACAATTTGGGACACCACGAGTAGTGATTAGTGATGGAGGTTTGCATTTCATTGAACACAAGTTTTTAGCTTTGCTCAGGAAGTATGGGGTAAATCATAGAGTTGCAACACCCTATCACCCCCAAACAAGTGGACAAGTTGAGATATCAAATAGAGAAATCAAAGGAATTTTGGAGAAGACAGTGACACGCACTAGAAAAGATTGGGCATTCAAACTTTATGATGCATTGTGGGCTTACCGGACTGCTTTCAAAACACCCATAGGTATGTCTCCTTTTCAATTGATTTATGGAAAGTCATGTCACCTTCCTATAGAGCTCGAGCATAAGGTGTTCTGGGCAATCAAGATGCTGAATTTTGATTTGAAGAACGCGGGTGAAAAACGGAGGCTACAATTCAACGAGCTAGATGAGATTAGACTCTCTGCATATGAAAGTGCAAGAATTTACAAAGAGAGGACTAAAAGATTGCATGATCGACATATTTTAAGAAAGGAGTTCCAACCTGGTGACTTTGTTCTTTTATTCAATTCTAGATTGAGACTTTTTCCTGGAAAACTTAAGTCTCGATGGTCTGGGCCCTTTCAGGTGAAGAAAACTTATCCTTACGGAGCTGTAAACATATGGAGCGAGGAAATAGGAGATTTTAAAGTTAATGGTCAAAGGTTGAAGCATTACTATCAGGAAGAGCCGATTAAAGAAAAGGAAAAGTTTTACCTTGATGAACCACGATCAAATCTAAGTGACAAACGGTCAAGCTAATGACATTTAAATTAGCGCTTATAGGGAGACAACCCGAGCACTCTTTCTTCATTTTATTCTCATTTACTTTTCTGTATTTTTACTTTTGCCTTTGGAACTAATTTTTCTTCTCTTTTTATAGGAAAAATCAAATTTGGAGTAAATTATGGCACTACCGTAATGAAAATTACGGGCCGTATTTTCGATCTCTTTTCAATCAAAAAGTTTTGAAGCAATTACGGCACTACACTACCGTAAGTAACTTTACGGTACCGTTATTTCGCTCATAATCTTCCCGAGAATCTCAGCGATTTATTCTATTTTACGGTAGTACCGTAACGAATATCACGGTACCATTTTTCACTAAAAAAAAGAGAAAATAGATGCTTCTCATCCATGTTTCCACTGGTTCCTGCACCGACCAATCTACCTAGAGACACAAACGAGATTGGATCAAATGTTGATGAGCAAAACTTTAAAAAATCAAATTTGGCATAAATTACGAAGAGATTGGATCAGACGCTGATAAGCAAAACTTTGTGAGTATTCCTTTTTCCTCACTTCTTTGAAATTCATCTTCCCCATCGATGTTTCGTCTTCCAAACTTCTTGTGCCCGCTGCTTTCTGATCATTTTTCTATAGATAAAATGATTCTCTTGATGATGAATGAATTCATTCCTATGATTAGATCTAGACCTATCATGTCGAATTTGTTTCTCTAATATATATCTACTTTGGAAATTTTTCATTGATTGATGAATAAGATTTTAGGTGGATATATTGTTTGAAGAATTTGATTTAAAAGTGAAACTACTTGTTAAATAAAATTAGCATATGAGTGTAATTTTGAATTGATGACGATTGATTAACCTAGTTGATGTTTTGTCTATCTTGCTATTTGTTGGGAAGAGAGAATCCAGATCCAAAAAGAGTGAGAGACTCCTCTACTTGTAAAATTGACAATGGTACCTAAGACAAGAGTTGAAGTCTGGAAAAATAAAAAAAAATAGAGAGAAAGAAAAAGAAAAAGACTCCTCTACTTGGCACTATGTAAAATTGACAGTGGTACCAAAGATAAGAGATGAAGTATGATGTGATCTGAAAGGACACACTTTTAAATACAAGCAGGTAGACTCGTTTCAGGTGTCGCGGCCAAAGGTATTGGCGTACAGGGCTATTGTCACTCCCTGGAACGGCTCCAAAAGCTTGTTGTCCCTAACTTGTAGTGTCTGCAAGTGCACGAATACTCGAAGTAATAAAGTAAATATCGATCCCCATAGAGACCTATGTTGTCAAGTACCGAAAAATTGATTTCTTCCTATCTAGGCAATCGAAAAAGAGAAAGGCAAGCAGAGAGTGAAAACACGCGGGAGAATAATGTCAGAGAGAAATTGGGACTAGGGTTTCATTCTCTTGGATTTCCACAACTAGATATATAAAGATGTTCATCAATCAAATTCTAACATGATAAAGACTCAATTTACTTAAAAAATGGATTATCTCACTTTCGTGCAGATAACCATGCAGACATAAATCTTCACTTTCGCGTAAGATTCATTCCAAGCTGAAGATAAGGAAATCATCAATCAAATAACTCAAAGATCACTTTCGTGCATCCGAGTTCTAAGTTGATTGCCTCGAATGGAATCTCGAGGATCACTTTCGTGCATCTGAGACTCAACACACGTTTTACCTATGGTTCTCCAACGTTCCGATCCTCACTTTCATGCAAGATCTCCACGTTTGACCCAATAACTCAATCCTAAATTCATTAATATCATCATGGCAATTTAACTTACTAAAATAAAGAAATAAGAACTTAACCTAGTTTCCTACGGTGAGTTCCTATTAATCAATTTTAGGGTTCCAAGTTCTCAAGCAAATCACCTTTCGGTCCTTATTGCGAAAACTCTAAATTATGATGACAAAAAGCAAACTAAGGAGAATCTTAGAGCAATAATCGCATAGGTAAAATTATCAAAGTAGAATAATCATGATGAAAGTAAAAGATTATCTAGTCATTAAGAAAATCAAAGGGAATTACTCCCTGATGGGGGCAGGGACCACGAGCCACGAAGGTACAAGTGGAGCCTAAGGTTGCCGTAGACAAAGACTCGGAGGCTCATGAATAAGCTAGCATGCTCAATCAATAAAGCTAGCTCAATAATAAAGGAATTACTTTCAACAAATAATGGTCAAGACATTCAAGCCTAGAAGCTGCCGCATATTTTTCAAGCCAATCCAGCAATATCCAAATGCGCTTTAAATCAGCCAATCAAGGAGCTCATTCAATAGTCATCCTCGTGTTTTTGCTCAGCAAAGATGAATTCTTCATCACCAACAATCTGCATCCACGCCAAAGCCTGCTAGAGTGTTCGGCCCAACCCACATCTGCAGCCAACGCTCACCTTCAGCGCTGCAAAGATGGAAGCTCTCCAATGCACGCTCGCAGCCAACATTCATCTTCAACCAAGAAAGGAAGTTTCTCCAGTGTATTCCCTCAACGTCTCTCCCTGCAGCCAAAGATAGAAGCTTCAACGTTCACCCCAACGTCTCTCCCATCTTCTCTATATGTATCACGCATCCATGCTTGTTATCGACAGCATTTTTTGAATCAAAGAAATAGTTCTTGTGTCTTCCAATGGAATCAGATGTTTCTTATCCTCTTCCACTCTGAGGTGCTTGTGTCACCTAGTTTTCCCCTCTTCTCCTCATTCCCTAGTCTCCCTTTTCTCTGCTGCAATCATCCGCACAATTCAACCTAACTTCCAAATGTTCGAAAGTTTGTGAGCACGCCGCCGACGATCCTCCGGTCAGATCTTCACGAAACTTCGGGCACCATTCCTCCTTCTCCTAAAGAAGCGTCCGCCGCCGGCATCGGCCCATCCACCGGTCCGATCACCGGAATCGAAACTTCTGCTCACAACCCCAGTTCTCGCCCAGCTTCCGCCTCAGACCCGCCTTCCATCGTCGATCTCCCCCGACCGGCGACCATCCACCACGAAACTCCAGCCACGTCGTCACCACAATCGGATCAACTCCCAGTCGTAGCCATTTCGGTGTCCGTGCACCACCGGCCGTCCGGCGACGCGTCCTGTTCTTCTTTCGCATTTCCCTTGTTTCCGCCAGCCTTCCGCCCAGTTCCTGATGTAGGGGGGGAACGTGGAGTAAAACTACTGATATAAAATTCACTTATTTATTTATTTTTTTATTTTCAGCAAAATCAAAATCTTGAAAAATAACCAGAAATCCAGGGCGATAAAATTAATCAATTACGATAAGTTGCTATGCCTTGTAGGAAAATCCATAAATCCAAAATAAGAACCAATTTAACCAAGATGTATAACAAGATTAGTTATGTGAATCGTGTAAGAATAGTAGCGTGAAGAGCTGTCAGGCATTTATAATACTTGCAACAATATAGCTATTCATATTAGTGAGTTAAAACTGCACAGAAATGTTTCAGATTGCAAATTTTGCAATGCCGGCTAGATTAAACCGTTGAAGTTGGGCTTGCATCAACTAGTCCAAATGAAAGTGCAAGATGAGTGCTTCATTATCAAAGCATAGTTCAAGATCTTTGTTGCACCACTTGCTTAAGGTACCTGCGTAAAATACACTAGTCAGATTAGTTTATAAAATTAATTTGCAGGAGTTAATCAGGTATGAAATTTTCTTATGCTTATGAGGTTGATCCATTGTCGCTTCAGTTGGATTGACTCGTCCATCTGTTAGAGCAAGGTGAGTTCTTCCTACTAACGCCAAAGATCAAGATTTTGGTGGCACCGATTGCTTAAAGTACCTTCGTGAACAAGCTTAATCAGATTAGAGTTTGAGCAAAACTTGAACACAATAGCAGTGCAAAGTGTGGAAACAGGCAAGCGAAGCTTGGGCCGATCAGTGATGCGGGAGCTTGGGTGTTCGTCGACGACTTTGGTAACGAGGGAAAGTGTAGAACATGAGGTTGGCGTCGGAGCACCGGCAGAGGTGGAGAAATGGCTCTTCAATCGGAACAGGGCCAGTTGGGAAACTGGAGGCGGCAGTTTAACGGAACAGGGGAGGTGCGCCAGAAGAACAGCGGTCATCGCCGGAAGTCGTAGAAGACACGAGCGCTGAACCTGCTGCAACTGGGACTCCTTGTGTTGGTGGTGATGACGTGGCCGGAGTTTGGAGGCGAGTTGAGGCTTGTCGGAGGAGAACGACGATGAAGGGCGGAAGGCTGTGGAGGCGGAGGGTGTTCTTGTTGGAACAGAGCAGTAGCGAGATTGGAGCAGAGGTGTTAACCGTTCGTCCGATGGTGGATGAACTCCAAACCTGTTTCAACTGGAGGTTTGTGTGATGGGAGAGTGGTCATGGCCGGAGTTTGAGGTCGAATGATGGCCGGCCGGAGGAGAACGGTGCCGGATGGCAGATCTAGGGCGCGAGCATGGCGGAAACAGGGGATGGCGTCGGAGTCTCGATTTCGGCCATCAGAGAGGCAGATGGAGAGATACCGGCAGCTGTTGCTTCGTATTGTGGAGGAGGAGGGATGGCTGAAGTTGCGTGATGATCGGACGGTTGGATCGCCGGCGGCGAGCTCTCGAAATTTCAGAATTCTGAAAATAGGGAACCGTGACTGGTTGGTTTGATTTCTGGAGGAAGGAGAGGGTAGAGAATAGAGGAACAGAGGAGGATAGGAGGAAGGGGCTCGGCCCTAGAAGGAGAAGGAGGAGGAGGATGAGGACATCCGATAGAAGAGGAATTACACTAGAAAACTATTCCATAAACTCAACTTTCATCAAATCTGTCTATTACAAGCGGCATACGAGAGGATACATATAGCTTGAGCGTGGAGAGACATTGCAAGCGAACATTGCAATTTCCATAGCTGGAGCAGCAGGGACGCGTTGAAGATAGACGTTGCAACTTCCATCTTGAGCAGGGAGACGTTGAGGATAATGTTGGCTGATGATGAATGTTGTGGATCCTCTTTGTAGCGTTGTTTGGCATTTAACGGCTGATCTGGAGCTTGCCGATGATTACTCTATTTCCTTTATGTGGCTGCACGGGTTTGATTTGTATGCGGCAAATTTCTAAGTGAGCTTGAATGTCTTAAGCTTCACTTGTGGTTGAACTGATTCCATCTATTATTGAGCTAGCTTTATTGATTGAGCTTGCTAGCTTGTTCGTGAACTTCCGGGCCTTTAACTAGGGTAGTCGTAGGCTCCATTTGTACCTTCGTTGCTTGTGCTCGCTGCCTCCATCAGTTCCGCCTTTCTTCATCGATCTCCTCTGTCCGGCCATCTTTCACCGCCAAACTCCGGCCACGTCTTCTCCTCTACCATAGCATCTTCTAGTTATAGCAGGTTTGGATTCGGTCCATCACCGAACGTCCGGCGACGCCCCTGTTCCGCCCGCGCGCATCCCCTATTCTGCTGAACAAGCGCGTCTCCGCCTTCCAGCGCCGTCCTCATCCGACCAACCACCGTCCACGCCCAAACTCCGGCCATCTCTTTGCCTTCATCATCACGACCTACAGTTGTAACAGGGTTTGCGTTCGTGCCCTCTATGACGAACGCCGACGAACTCTGCTTCTCTCCCGCACATCCCCTGTTTCCAGAACACTATTTTTCTGATGCTAAGTTTCTTGCTCTATTAATCTGACTAAGCTTCTTGCCGCAGGTATCTTAAGCAATCGGTGGACCACAAATTTATAAGCTTGGCATGATCAAGAAGAATACATCTTATTCTATCATCTGGACTAGAAGATTCGAATCGAGCTTCAACAGATTAACCTAGGCAGCATGGCAAATTTTGATGAATGATACATTCCTGCACTACTCTTATTCCACTAATCTAATTAGCAGTTTTATAAAGATATCCTTATTGCCAGGCAGTTCTTTATTCTCCAAATCTTAATGCAATGTTAAAGAACTAGTTTTGTTCTATGTGCATGTTTAATCGGATTAAATTTTTGATGTATGGATTTTTTTTAAGGCATAGCAACTCATAGTGATTAATTTTCTTGCCTGGATTTCTGGCCGTTATGAACATTGATCTTTATATCATTTTCTGGTTTGCACAACACGTGTCTTCACCCCACATCAGTTTGGTGTGATGTGATGAGTTTAGAAGGCTTTGACATTTTATTAGGGGATGAATTCATGTCTCATTTTCATGGATATTATTATAGCAAACCTTGGTGTTATAGTTTTATTCAAAATGGTTTGCAACACATAATCTACCCTAGGAACAAAGAACCAATGCATGTTAAACCCATTACTCCTAGTGGCATGTTGCATAAACCAATTGGTGATCTTCAACCAAGGCTAAAGCTTCATGAACAAACTTTGGAGCCTACCATAGAAACTAAAACAAGCCTAGATGAGACATGTGAAACTCAAGAGGCAAATAATGTTAAACCAAACCATGAGATGGAATCCATACCATTTCCCTCAACTTTAGGGCCCATACCCACAGGTTCTGAACTTGAGCTTAGCACTACTATTAGAGAGCCTGAAGTTGAACCCACACCCATAGGTCCTCTTGAACCTGATTTTGAACCTAAGTTAGAACCTTTTGAGCTTGACCTAGATCCTAAATGTCAACCCTTAGGAACACCACTAGACTTACAAAATTTCTCCCAAGACCCTATGATGCTTGAATCTTGTCTCTTAGGTCCCTCTACCCACACCCTTAAACCACCATTAGAGTCAACTCAACTTGAAATAAATGAAAACAAATTTGCTTTGTGTACTTGTCAAATTATTGAACATATTGATTTCATCATTCCAATGCATTTATATGCTAGAATTCCTAATTGTGACTTTACTAATGAATATGGCCGAGAAAGAGAATTCAATGTAGGTGTCCCTGACTTACAGCTTGGACCGTGGACATGGAACAACAAGATAGGATGCTATGATGATAACACTTTGAAGATTCTGACCCATGAAGGACAGCTGACTCTTGCCTAACCAGAACTTCTCCACCCGCGCAAGAACAATTGTTCGGGGAAGAATTTTTTTCACCCGGGGAGAATTGATGGGGGTAGAAACCACAAGCCACGAAAATACAAATGGAGTCTACAAGTGCCATAGATGAAGACTCGGAGGTTCACAAATAAGCTAGCAAGCTAAATCATGAAGCTAGCTCAAAAATAATGGGAAGAACTACTTCAATCACTCCAAAAGAAGCCCACGACTTTTAAGCCCAAGAAATTGCCAAAACCTGACTTTCATCCATGGCTAAGGAAACAAATTATGGGGCAATAATCAGCCAGCCAAATCGGGGGATCACATCAAACGCACGTCGACACAAATCTTCCTCGCTACAAAGAAGGAAGGCTCAACGTCTCTCCCTGCTCATCTGGCTCGTCTTCATCACTGCAAAGGAAGCCCCAATGTCTCTCTGCAGCCTTTCTAAGAAGGAAACGTCAACGTCTCTTCAAGCTTCATCTATATGTATCTCTTCACGTATGTATCTTTGTAACCGGAATTTGATGAATGAAATAATGTTTCTTCCAAAAAAAAAAAATCTAGTTTTTAGCCTGTATACTACACTTAATCTCTATCAAACTGCAACTTGGATTACCATCAGCATATTTCAGTCTAAAGCACCCATAAGGCAACTACTTATTCATTGATTATGACTCTAAATTCTGCACTTGAATGCTAAATTTTTCCAATCTGTTTTCAGCCTGATCTCTGTGCTTAACCTGTATCAAATTGCAGTCTTCAACTAGCATTATTTTTTGAACATATATATGCTGCAATTGTTTTGAAATTGGCCCTGATATACTATTCTTCTACATGCTGAGATAGTATTCCTGCACTGCACTTAAACAATAGTCATTTCTAGCATTAATTTTCTTGTTTATCTCATGCGTTATTTTACTCAACAGGAAGTTATAGCTAGAATAGAACTAATAGCTGTTAGGGAACGAAAGGCTCTTACACTTAGTTTTACAACATTTAAATATAGGGTTTTAGCCATAGGCCTAGTTGTTTCACAACATACACCTTGTGCAATGGCTATAATAGTAAAACTGTTATTGATCATCAAGTCAAGTTTAATGTTATATCTATTAAAGTCATTGAGCAATTTGGCCTCACCCTGCAAAAACATGATTATCCTTATGTCATAACTTGGGAAGACTATACTAATACTTTAGTTGACTTTCGATGCTTAGTTCCCATCCAACTAGACAATATCAAAACTGCAATTTGGTGTGATGTGATGAGTTTAGAAGGCTTTGACATTTTATTAGGAGATGAATTCATGTCTCATTTTCCTGGATATTATTATAGCAAACCTCGGTGTTACAATTTTATTCAAAATGGTTTGCAATACATAATCTACCCTAGGAACAAAGAACCAATGCATGTTAAACCCATTACTCCTAGTGGCATGTTGCATAAACCAATTGGTGATCTTCAACCAAGGCTAAAGCTTCATGAACAAACTTTGGAGCCTACCATAGAAACTAAAACAAGCCTAGATGAGACATGTGAAACTCAAGAGACAAATCATGTTGAACCAAACCATGAGATGGAATCCATACCTTTTCCCTCAACTTTAGGGCCCATTGTAAGATCCAAGGATCTTAAGTTCTGGTAAGCATTATTTGGATTTAAATAAAATCAGTAACTGTGATATTTTGTTCATGATTTAAATAAAATTATTGATTGTG
>JANTFE010014668.1:24933-38042 GCA_027562315.1 Costus pulverulentus | reverse complement strand
TAACAAACTGAATAACAACCATGCCTTTATAAACATAAGAGTTTATACATGATACTGATACAATCCCAAGGCCTCAAACATTAGCCTTAAGGGCATACCCCAACAGTTATATGACCGGGATGTAGTCCACTATGGCTGGTCAAACACTTATGTGTTCGACCACAATGACCAGAAGATTCGTTTGATCCTGGCTCCACCTAAGAAGCTACGTGCGTCAACCTCCAAGGGTGTGATCACACACACGACATCTACCACTCTGCATCCAGAGATGGTCTCACTGATGCACACCCCTGCGTTGGTTCATGAGGCCCACGCGTCCAAAGTCGTTTACGCACTTATGATGCGTGAGGCGCAGGCTTCCACGCCGTGCATTGACCCGACACCTCCTGTTGGGGTGTCCGCTCTATTTTATGAGTTTAGCGATATCAACCCCGATGATTTGCCTCATGATCTTCCTCCAGAGAGGGTGATCCAGCATGCGATTGACCTCATCCCGGGAGTGCCCCTCCCTAACTTGCCCCACCATCGACTCAACCCCGCAGAGCACGCTGAACTGCAACGTCAGGTGGATGAACTCCTTAATAAGGTGTGCATCAGCGAGAGCCTCTACCCTTGTGTCGTCCCCACGTTGCTCACGCCCAAGAAGGATGGGTCGTGGCGCAAGTGCATTGATAGTCACGCCATCAATAGGATTACCATCAAGTATAGGTTCCCTATACCTCGGCTTGACGACATGTTGGACTTGATTTCCGGTGCGTCTTGGTTCTCCAAACTCGATCTCCGTAGCGGGTATCACCAAGTCCGCATTCGCGAGAGTGATGAGTGAAAAACTGCGTTCAAGAACAAGGACGGTCTTTACGAATGGCTTGTCATGCCATTCGGGTTGTCCAATTCCCCGTCCACATTCTTGCGCTTTATGAGTCAAGCTCTCAAGCCCGACATGGGCAAGTTTTTGGTCGTCTACTTCGACGACATCTTGATCTATAGTCAAACTCGTGACGAGCACTTGGAGCATCTTCGCTACACATTCGAACTCTTGCGCAAGTGATGCGTTGCATTTATGTTGTACTCCGCAAGTGCACGGATACTCGAAGTAAGAAAATAGATATCGAAACGCAGAGACCTTGTTGCCAAGTATTGAATAATCAATTTCTCTTTAGCTAGGCAATCGGAAAATAGTGAATCAGACTATCGAAAAGAACACGGAGAAAATACCAGAGAAGAAATCGGGACTAGAGGTTCATCTACATTAATTTCTAATGGCTAGATTAAGATGTGTCTAGTGACACTAGAGTGAATTCCCTGTGAATAAGGGGTAGCATAGTCGCGCAAAGATGTTCTCTCGACCATATTCACTTCTTCTTCTTATACCTCTGCAAATCTAATCCTCCTACGCAATCTAAGAGTTTTGTTAATTTCAGAGTCCCGATCTTAAATTTCTGCGCATACACAAGCAAACAGGTCAAATATTTCAAAATATGCAGAATATTAAGAAAAACCAGAATTAATCTAAGCTTCAAAAATAGGAAAACAAAAATACCAAATACAGTAAACAAAAACAAAAACAAAAAACCTAGTCTAGAAATACTCTCAATATCTTCAATATTGACAAAACCAAGGTCCCCGGCAACGATGCCGAAAACTTGTTATACTCCGCAAGTGCACAAATACTCGAAGTAATAAAATAGATAACAAACCATAGAGACCTTGTTGTCAAGTACTGAATAATCGATTTCTCTTTAGCTAGGCAATTGGAAAATAGTGAATCAGACTATCAAAAAGAACATGGAGAAAATATCAGAGAAGAAATCGGGACTAGGGGTTCATCTACATTAATTTCTAATGGCTAGATTAAGATAAGTGTCTGTCAATCTAATTTTATCATGATAAAGGTATAGTTTACTTCATAAATAAATTGTCTCACTCTCGCTCAAACAATCATACAAAGAACCGATCTTCACTCTCGTGCAAGATCTATTCAATGCTAAAAATAAGTAAACCATCAAATAAGAACTCAAGGATCACTCTCGTGCATCCGAATTCTAAGTTAATAACCTCAAGTGGAAACTCAAGATCAATCACGTGCATCAGAGTCTCAACACAAGTTGTACTGAAGGTTTTCTGACGATTAAAAACTTAATCTCTTACAATTTCTAATCAGGTCTAAAATATAAACTCAATCCAAAGAATCATAAAATCAGCAAGGCATTAAAACTCTCTAAAAATTAGAATTCGAAGAACAACCTGATCTCTTAAGATAGTTCCAAACTCGATAATTCTTAGGGTTTTGAATTTCACAATCAACTTCTCAGTCTATTTCACAAAATTCTAAAAACATGCTAATATTAAAATACAAAGGAGAATTAAAGAACAATCAGTCACAAAAGTAAAATTATCACAATAAAATTAGTTTGACAAAATTAAGGTTTTCTAGCCATTAAGAAACAAAGAGATTACACCCCCATGTCCTAGAGAAGGATTAAGCTACGATGATGAAGGAGTTACAATAAAACATGTTTTAGTGTGATAAGAAATCGAAAAAGGGAAGAAATTACAGAACACAGTACTGTAAATGCGGTGAACAGTGGCGTCACCCACTGTTTTGTTGATTTCTCCCTCGATCAGACTCCAAACGCTCTGAAACTTCAGCTGTGTATTCTCATTCACCAAGCGAAGCTTTCTGTCAAAAATCGTGGCCGGAGGTGGTCCATAGGTTGAGAACCAATGAACCCTAGCACAACCACTCTTCTCTTAAATTCGCTGTGGATGGTCAATAAAAATTGTTCCCCTTCTGCTTTGCCTGTCTTCTCTGCTTTAAGACGAGTTTCCCGCCTCTTTTGGATCTCAATTTGGAGGTCTAGATCAAAAGATATGGTCCACGCAATAATCGGGCAGAAAAATCAGAAATCTGGGTTTAAAAATACGGTACCGTATCCTAATTACGGCAGTGCCGTATTTCCTTCTGTGAGTTCTGGGTAGAAAACATGGTACCATGATAATTTCGTCCAAATATACAGTGGTGTCGTATTCTTGCCAAAACTTTTTGGTCAGAATTGTTACAAAATACGGTACCGTGTACTTTCATATGGCGGTGTCGTATCTTGCCTAAGTTATCGGGTCGAGATTTGCTAGAAAATACGGTGTCGTGAGAATCTTTCGCAGAAATACGGTAGTGCCATATTCTTGCCGAAACTTTCTAGTTGAAATCGCTGAAAAATACGGTACCGTGTAATTTCATACGGCGGTGCCATATTTTACCCAAACCTTCTGGTTATCATCCGCTGAGAAATACAGTACGTGTAATATTATCCCAAAAATACGGTAGTGCCGTATTTTTGCTAGAAGGTCCATTTTGACTTGAAATTTGATGGGTAGACTCCTCTTGATGGTTAGAACTCATTCATGCATTGAGATTGCTTGAAAACCAGTGATAATGATGCCTTTTTGCCTGAAATTGATCAAAAAACAAAGATGGTGTAGATTCCGAAGTTTTTGGCAAAAATGGTATAAAAACAAAGCAAGAGAGTAAGATTATGGCTCAAAAGACTACCAAATAAACATGAAAAACACTATGAAATTTAGAGTCATCAAACACATAAGGCTCAAACCTTGCTTGTCCTCATGCAAATAAAGAAATCAATACCACGTATTGAAAAATAAATTTTCTCTTGACGAATAAATTTCTAAAATATCATCATCCATAGAAAATTTCATTAATCCCACACCAAATTTCCAAGTAAATACATCATCCTTTGAAATTAATCTTTAAGACTCAAAAGTTCAATCGAATAAAATTTCACAATATGCATAGTACTAGAATTTCAACCTCATGAATTAATCTTGTTTTTAAGATTTTTATCCAATTTGTTTTTGTTTACAGGAATAGGATCTCCAAATCTTTTTCAACTCTTTTTTTTATTTGTCCTTGACATTCTCTAAATCAATTACCACCCTTTTTCCGGTGACATATTTAGAGTATGTTGGTCACATAACCACACATAATAGAACTCATTTCCCATAAATAGGAACAATTTTCGTGAGACAGAGGAGTCAATGTCCAAGGAACTCTCTCTGGGCATGCATCCACACACTTTTTTATTGAAACTTCAACTCTTTTCTTAGGTACCATTGTAAACACAATGCCAAGAAGAGGAGTTATCCCCTTTATTTTATTTATTTTATGGACTTCAACCCATGTCTTTAGGTCTCACTGTCAATTTTGCACAGTGCTAAGTAGGGGAGTCATTCTCTCTCATGGATTTGGATTTTTTTTCCAAACAAATAACATAAAAGATTATAAAGATTGAATAGATTAATCAATTGATATCAACTCAATAACATGTGCAAATATGCTCATTTTATTCAAAAGAATTATTTCACTTCAAGATTGCATTCACTAAACAATGCATTTACCTAGAATTTCATGCATCAATTAATAAAAAATTTCCAACAAATAGATTATATCAGAGAAATAAATTCAACATATAAAATCTATTTCCAATTTCCAAAAATTGATATGCATGATAATTCATTAAAAATTTTAGCATGGTGTTTGTTGTATTTTTCAAAAATCCCTACTATACATCATTGCAATCATCATACAAAAATATCTTCATTCAAGCCAAAAATCACAATATCAATCTCTACATGTAAACAAGTCATAAAATCTAAATATATATCAAGTAAATCAAGAAACGAGGATTCGTGGCATGCGGGCACAAGAAGCATGACAATGTCATCCTTCCCTTCACAAGTATATGATCGATATTAAACACAAGTAAAGCAATGAGAACAAGAATAAGATACTCACAAGATCCAACTCATCATCGTCGGATCGAAATGTAGTATCAGGGTAGGAGCAGCTGGATTGTCTTAAAAAATGCACCTTCTTAAAAATTTTACTAGTGGAAAAATAGTGAAGAATATCTTCTCAACAAATCGAGCTCGATCCAGATTTCTGGGCTGGTTTCGAGCTACAAATCACCTTGAAGAAACTTCCCCTACCTCTGGAAAAGATTTGAGAAGCTAATGCAAGTCTAATCGATGCTCAAACGAGAAGAAATTGAGAAGGGAAAACAGCCGGCGGGTGAACTGCGGTAGAGCTTGCTCGAGCTCGAAATCATCCAAATCTTCAGTTGAAAATCACGAGGAAAGGTCGCACGAGGGTTAGGGAAGCAAGATCATGGAGAAATCCGAGAGGTCGGCGCAAAAATGGGAGGAAAAACCCCAAAACGAAGCGCCAAGCCCTAAATACGACACGTGAAAAGCTTGAATCGTGACAAATTACGGTACCGTGAAAGTACAGTTTCAAAATATGGCAGTGCCGTAAATACCAAAAATTTTTAGTCAGGTAACGATCAAAAATACGGTACTGTGAAGATTACCACGGTAGTGCCGTAATCCTCAAAAATTCTCTGTTCAAAAAGCAGTCAGAAATACGGTACCGTGATAATATTGCCTGAAAATATGATAGTACCGTATTTTAAAAAAAAATTGCAAAAATCGCTATAAATTACCAAAAACAAGAAAAAGAAGAATTAACCCTAAACAAAACAAATTAAGACAAAAAGAATCTAAAAAAAAAGGAAAATAAAAATGAAATGCTTGGGTTGCCTCCCAAGAAGCGCTAATTTTCGATCATTAGCTTGACCGTTCGACACTCGGATTTGATCATGATTGTGTCTTTTGTCGCCATCCTGATTTTTCTATGTGTTGTTCGTGGCTTTTAAGAACTTAAGGCTCAGACCTAAAACAGTGTCCAAATTTACTTATGAGCCTTTTTCCTTTCTCAAGCAATTTTGATTTTCCTTTCCTCTTTCGTCTCTTCCTCTTCTTCTTCGTTGTTCCTTCCTGAAATTCTTTATTAGCATACTCAGAAAATGTATCAGTTTTAAAATCAGAGGGTTCATCAAATAAACTATGCATGTCACAAATAACCTCATCATCAATTATTTATATGCTACAACATGTCCCTGAGTGTGATGCCTTTTTTAAAGAATTAATCAAATCAAATTCAATCACATCACCACAAATATCAAAAGTCAATTTTCCTTTTCTAACATCAATTAATGCACCGGATGTAGCTAAGAAAGGCTTGCCAAGAATAATTGGATTTTTAGAATTTTCTTCCATCTCTAGAACTACAAAGTCTGCGGGTATGAAGAACTTACCATTTTGTATAGGAACATTCTCTAATATACCAACCGGATATTTAACCGATGAATCAGCAAGTCGCAAATAAATTGAGGTCGGTTTGAGCTCTCCAATATCCAATTTCCTGTAAAGAGAATAAGGTATTAAACTAACACTTGCACCGAGATCACATATGGCTCGGTCAAAAGTCATATCTCCAATGGAATAAGGTATAGAGAAACTACCTGGATCCTTTAGTTTAGGTGGCAACTTATTCTGAATAAGAGCACTACATCCCTCTATAAGTGCCACAGTACCATCATCCTCAATCTTTCTCTTGTTAGACAGAATTACTTTCAAAAATTTTGCATAAGATGGCATTTGAGATAAAGCTTCAGTAAAAGGTATGTTAATGTAAAGCTTTTTAAGAACATCCAAAAATTGCCCAAATTGTTTATCCAGTTTTGCTTGAACAATCCTCTGGGGAAAGGGAATAGGTGGCCTATAGGGTGGTGGTGAACTAGGTTTAGAATCATCAACCTTACATGGCAAATCACCTTTAGGTTCATCACCCTTGTGAGGTGACAAACTAGTTTGGGACTGCTCATGTGCAGGTTGTGATTCCAGCATAGGTTCACTGCTAGTCTTAATGCTGGGCTCTACCTTATCATGATATAGAGATCCTCTTAGATCATCCAATTGTTTTCCACTTCTAGTTATGACAGCGTTACATTGCTTCCTAGGGTTTGGTTCAGGTTTGGCAGGTAACCTTCCTGGGGGTCTGTATGAGGTGCTAGCCTGCTGTGCAATTTGTGACTCTAGCATTTTATTGTGAGCAACAATACCATCTATCCTAAAATTGATCTGTTTCAGACTCTCATTCACATTAGAACTAAGCTGTTTTAGATTTTCATTCACCTCATCATTCTGTTTTTTCTAGAACCCCATAAATTGAGTAAACATCTCTTCTAAGCTGGGTTTCTGGGGTTGACTCTGTTCTTGTGTTCTTTGTTGAAACCCCCTATGTTCATTCTACTCACTAGCATAATTATTGCTTTTCCAGGACAAATTAGGGTGGTTCCTCCATCCAGGGTTGTAGGTATTAGAGTAGGGGTCATTAGATCTACTTTGATTGTAACCCCCCAAAGCATTAACTTGTTCCTCACCCCTATGAACAATTATTTTGCCCCCCTCAGCATTATGCCCATTATTCCCACAAATCTCACAAGTAATAGAAGAAGAAATAGCATGAGTTTGCATTTTAAACATATCAAAACGATTGCACAAAGATTCAACTTTCTCAGCTAGAGTGCGAAAATCATCACCATCATTATTCCCATGAGGAGGTCGATATATCACTCCTCTTTCACCAGAATTTTGATCATTGTTCAAAGTCATCTCCTTAATCAGTTGATAGGCCTCCTCCAATGTCTTGCTCATGAATGCTCCTCCTGCAGCAACATCAACTGTGAGGCGTGTATTACTGAGCAAAGCATAATAAAATGTTTCAATTAAAACTCATCTCTCCAAGCCATGGTGAGGACACTTCCTTTGCAATTCATTGTAGCACACTCATGCTTCACTAAGAGATTCTCCTTCCCTATGAGCAAATCCCATGATCTGGTTTCTTAAATGAATCGTCTTATTGGGAGGGAAGTATTTCATCAGAAAAGCATTCGACAGCTGCTCCCAACTTGTGAATGTTCCAGATGATTGAGAGTGTAGCCAATCACGTGCTCGGTTCCTGGAGTGAAAGGAAATAATCGCAATTTTAGTGCATCATCAGAAACTCCATTAATTTTAATTGTATCACACAATTCATGAAAAAGAGAAACATGAATATTAGGATCCTCAAGTGGAGATCCTCCAAATTGATTTTGTCGGAGCATAGATAAGAATGCTGGTTTGATCTCAAAATTGTTCACATCAATGGTCAGTCTGGTGACACTAGAGTGAATTCCCTGTGAATTAGGGGCAGCATAGTTGCGCAAAGATCTTCTCTTGGCTATAATCACTTCTTCTTCTTGTACCTCTGCAAATCTAAGCCTCCTACGCAATCTAAGAGTTTTGTTAATTTCAGGGTCTAGAGGAACTAGAGGTCCTGATCTTAAATTTCTGCGCATACACAAGCAAACAGGTCAAATATTTCAAAATATGCAGAATTATAATACCCCGAGTATAGTCCCACATTTGTGAGTGGGAGAAACCATTATATAGTATATAAGGCTTAGTGGGCTTGCTATTGTTAACTTGAGCTTAAGCATTTTAATACATTGGGGCACGTTGCAAATCGGCTCACCAAGTTAATAAATAGTTTGCTCACTAACCGGATTATAACAAGAATATTAATAAAAACCAGAATTAATCTAAGCTTCAAAAATAGGAAAACAAAAATACCTAAAACAGGAAACAAAAACAAAAACAAAAAACCTAGTCTAGAAATACTCTCAATATCTTCAATATTGACAAAACCAGCAACGGTGCCAAAAACTTGTTTTACTCCACAAGTGTACGGATACTCAAAGTAATAAAATAGATATCGAACCACGGAGACCTTGTTGCCAAGTATTGAATAATCGATTTCTCTTTAGCTAGGCAATCGGAAAATAGTGACTCAGACTATTGAAAAGAACACGGAGAAAATATTAGAGAAGAAATCGGGACTAGGGGTTCATCTACTTTAATTTCTAATGGATAGATTAAGATAAGTGTCTGTTAATCTAATTTTATCATGATAAAGGTATAGTTTTCTTAATAAATAAATTATCTCGCTCTCGCGCAAACAATCGTACAAAGAACCGATCTTCACTCTTGTGCAAGATCTATTCAATGCTGAAAATAAGTAAACCATCAACTAAGAACTCATGGATCACTCTCGTGCATCCGAATTATAAGTTGATAACCTCCAGTGGAAACTCAAGATCACTCTCGTGCATCAGAGTCTGAACACAAGTTAATCTCTTACAATTTCTAATCAAGTCTAAAATATTAACTCAATCAAAAGAATCATAAAATTAGCAAGGCATTAAAAATCTCTTAAAATTAGAATTCGAAGAACAACCTAATCTCTTACGATAGTTCCAAACTTGATAATTCCTAGGGTTCCGAATTTCACAATCAACTTCTCAGTCTATTTTGCAAAATTATAAAAACATGATAATATTAAGATACAAAGGAGAATTAAAGAATAATCATTCACAAAAGTAAAATTATCACAATAAAATTAGTTTGACAAAATTACGGTTTTCTAGTCATTAAAAAATAAAGAGATTACACTCCCATGTCCTAGAGAAGGATTAAGCTACCATGATGAAGGAGTTACAATAAAACATGTTTCAGTGTGATAAGAAATCGAAAAAGAGAAGAAATTACATAACACAGTACTGTAAACACAGTGAATAGTGGTGTCACCCACTGTTTGGTTGATTTCTCCCTCGATCAGACTCCAAATGCTTTGAAACTTTCGCTATGTATTCTCCTTCACTAGGTGAAGCTTTCTGTCAAAAATCATGGCCAGAGGTGGTCCATAGGTTGATAACCGATGAACCCTAGCGCAGCCACACTTCTCTTAAATTCGCCATGGATGGTCGATAAAAATTATTCCCCTTCTGCATTGCATGTCTTCTCCACTCTAAGACGAGTTTGTCACCTCCTTCGGATCTCAATTTGGAGGTTTAGATCAAAAGATATGGTCCACGCAAGAATCGGGTGGAAAAATCAAAAATCTGGGTTTAAAAATATGGTACCGTATCCTGATTACGGCAATGCCGTATTTCCTTCTGTGAGTTCTGGGTATATAACACTGTACCATGATAATTTTGTCCAAATATACGGTGGTGCCGTATTCTTAGCAAAACTTTCTGGTTAGAATTGTTACAAAATATGGTACCGTGTACTTTCACACGGTGGTGCCATATCTTGCCTAAGTTCTTGGGTCGAGATTTGATAGAAAATACGGTGTTGTGAGAATCTTTACCATAAATACGGTAGTATCGTATTCTTGCCGAAACTTTCTAGTTGAAATAGCTGAAAAATACGGTACCGTGTTTATTTCATATAGTGGTGACGTATTTTTCCTATAATGACCATTTTGACTTGAAATTTGATGTGGTAGATTCCTCTTGATGGTTAGAACTCATTCATTCATTGAGATTGCTTGAAAACCAGTGATAATGATGCCTTTTGCCTTAAATTGATCAAAAACTAAAGATGGTGTAGATTCCAAAGCTTTTGGCAAAAAAGGTATAAAAACAAAGCAAGAGAGTAAGATTATGGCTTAAAAGACTACCAAATAAGTATGAAAAACACTATGAAATTTAGAGTCATCAATTTACACCATGTTTTTGCCTATGTTTTAGATCATATTCGGAGCTTATTTGCATGGTTTTGTGCTATTTTTAGTGCTTTTACTCTACTTTGTACAGAATCTTCACTTTTCTTGGTTTTTATGAAAACGTAGATAAAATGGCATAAAAATGAAGGATTTCGAGAGTTTTGAAGCTAAAGCATGATTCCCGAGGAGATCACGAGCCTACACATCAAATTTGGGGAGAAAACGGTGAAGAACGAGACAATTACGGCCTTGGCCATAATTACAGAGTCAACCGTAAAAGCGACGACGAACGGAAGGTGTAAATCGGCTAAGTCAAAAAGCTCACAGAAACATTCATGGGCGAGGCCGTGATTTTCGCGCAGAAGCTTCGCCTGGAGGAGGAGACAATACCCCAGAAGTTTTAGAGGAAAAGGAGTTCAATTGGAGAAGAAATCAAAGAAAAGGGAAGTGCTGCCACTGTTCATCGGTGCCTCCTTGCAAAATATGGCTGTGAAATATTTTACAGTCGTGCTGTATTTTCTTAACTCTTCTTTTCCTTTGATTTTTTATCTTCTAAAACTATGGCCTATTGTATTTCTCTTTCCATGCTAGCTTAATCATATTTTGGGACATGGGTGTAAGTCACTTTGATTTCTTAATGATTTGATAACTCTTATTTTTGTCAGAATAGTTTTATTATGATGATTCTAATTATGTGATTATTTGTCTTTGATTCTCCATAGATTGATGTTATTATTCAGGTTAGGAACTCTCTTAGGTTAGTTCTTAATAATTTGATTTTAGTGATCTTATTGCCATGATGATAATTTGAACCTAGGGTAGAGTCGAGTTGTCAAATGTGGAGATCTTGCACGAAAGTGAGGATCAGAACGTTAGAGAACCATAAGTAGAACTTGTGTTGAGACTCGAATGCACGAAAGTGATCCTTGAGATTCCACTAGAGACAATCAACTTAGAATTCGGATGCACCAAAGTGATCTTTGAATTCTTTGATTGATGATTTACTTTTCTTCGGCTTGGGATAGATCTTGCGTAAAAGCGAGGATTGTTCCCTGCATAATTGTCTACACGAAAGTGAGATGATCCCTTTATGAAGTAAATTAAGTCTTTGTCATGATAAGATTAGTCTGACGATATTTTATTTAAATCTAGTCATTAGAATTAAGGAGAATGAAACCCTAGTCCCAATGTTTCTCTCTGATTATCTGATTTCGTGTGTTTTCCATCATTGTTTTGCTATTATTCGGTTGCTTAGCTAGTAGGAATACAACTATTTGGTACTTAACAATAAGGTCTCTGTGGTTCGATATCTTTCTTTATTACTTCGAGTATCCGTGCACTTGCGGACACAACATCAGGCTATGGAGGTGGATACTCCACATGACACAGTCCAGACTCTAGAGATTGCATCACCCTCTTCGGTCCAGGGAGATCTGTCTGTCCCTGAGGCTAGCACACCCATATTGCTAGATCAGGAGGAGGGATCACCTGAGATATTTGCTGACCTATCAGAGATATCATTAGACATACCTGAGCTCTGCTCTTCACCGTCAATTGCACCTGAGTCCTCTACGACTGCTGAGACAGTTTGACCCCCAGTTTCTGAGATTCCACACATTATTGAGCTAGCACAACCAGCACCTACACCAGCAGCACTAGTGCCATCACTAGAGATTCATTTACCTTCACCAGAGCCATCATCAGGACATTCACCAGCCGCATCCCTAGTTCCTTCGTCTTCTGAGCTGTCTCCAGCAATACCATAGGAGTAGAGAGCAGGAGTGGAGATACCATGCTATGTCCACTAGGGGAATGCCATTAGAGTAGAGAGCAGGAGCGGAGATACCATGCTATGTCAACTCGGGGAATTCTTAGCACGAGGTATTGGGACGACCAGACGCTGCAGTCCCTGGGATTGTTCGACGACATCCAGTGGATGTTTGTGAACATAGGGTGGCAGGATCTCTATCAGTAGAGACACCCCACCTATGTATAGCTAACCCTAGAGTTTTTCAGCTCTATCTAGATTTCATTGAGGAATTATGATGACAGCGATCCTGGTAGGATGACGTTCTGATTAGGGAACCGGGATCACGTACTGACACTTGACCAGTTCGGTCATATATTTGGATTTCCCTCGGACGGTACTAGATATTGCCCACGTGAGTACAAGAGGACTTTTTGGCAGAAGATCACTAGTGAGCAGGGATTTGACCCTAGAACTGTTGGTTCCCCAAAGGGGGCGAAAACCCTATGGTGGCGCAAACAAGAAAGGGGGGCAGCGGATAAAGGGTTTCATAGGATCAATGAGCATGCATTATATGATCAACTTAACAAAACCGATTGTAAAGAAGTGATTCGATTCATACCATGGCCATTTCAAGATGGCGCCTTGGAAGTAAGAGAACAACGAAGATCTCCTCCAAATCGTCACACACAAGATGAAGATGGGTTTCTTCTTGTCGTCCCTTGTGCTAGCAAGGATCGTCCAAGGCGTCTTGATCGAATGCAAAGGGAAAGGAGAGCTTTTCTTCTCGGCGTTTTTCCTCTTGTTGCCTTAGACTTCCTCTACACGAGAATGCCACTCGAATACAACCCAAGGAGGCGTCAAAGGCGTGAAGAGGCAAGAGAGGGGCGACGTGAG
>JANTFE010014666.1:5035-21739 GCA_027562315.1 Costus pulverulentus | reverse complement strand
CACTCAAAGCATGGCAATGATAATGCTCTAACCTATCCTTTCAAGGTTGATCATATGTTTAAGTCATGCGATCTTTGAAACCTAGTATTTCCGCCGCTGCACAATTCTCAATTGCGCTTGTGACCTAGGTTTTCTAACAGAAGCTACAGTTTAACTGGTCTAACATGTGGCTTGTTGTGTTCATTCATAAGAGTAATGAGATTTTAAAAACCTTATCTTGTATGGATGAAGCTTCAATCCCCAAGTATTACAGTGAACAAATTTGAAAGGATGCAAACACCAAAGAGTTGCTAAGGGGAAAAAACAATATGATGTTTGCTATATTTGCCAGCACTTTCAAAGATAAGGAGATGGATGACCAAACTACATTATAAATGCCGACAGCGATGAGAGGCAGCAATGATGCAAATGCCGCTAAAATCAAAGAAGGAATTCTTACGCAAGAACTTTGGGGGTAGAAATGAAGCCCTAAATCAAGCACAGGAGCTAGAATGCTGACAGCGACGAGAGGCAAAAAGTGTGGCTAACGGCGACAATAGGCGAGAAGCGTTGCTGATGGCGACAAGGATAGCCACGACGAGAGGCGAGCAGCAAGGAGAGACGAGCCGTGACGAGAGGCGAGCGGCAATGGAGGCTGTGTGAAGAGGCGAGTGGCGAGCGGGATGGCTGTATGCTTCACACAGAGACAAGAGGAGCGCTATGTAAAGACATGGCAAGGAAGCGAGCGGGCACGAGGAGAAGCGGGTGGGCACGAGAGCGTAGGGTGAAGATAAGGCACGAAAGGGATTTTTCCAGCTTTCCGCCCAAATTGGGTGGAAACAAAATAATATCCTTTCCTCTTATTTTTCTTTCTTATTTTATATCGGTTCTATTAAACACGATTTTTAACCTAGTATACAAAGCATAACTATCAAACAAATGCTGGATTTGAAGCAAAGAGAGCAAGGAGGCAGCCTGCTCAAAGGAGAAAAAAACGATGAAGAACCTCCCTCGAATAAAAGTTTAACGACTAGAAGAACCTTGAAGCTTGCCTATAAGATGTACTAATCCATGCAATTGCATCTAGCTTGGAAATGAAATTTATCTTCTTCTCCAACATTGGGAGCTTGCGTCGCCACCCTTCCAGCCTCCCCTCCCAGGCGTTTGTCTCGCCAGACCTCCGATCCACCATTTCCCTAATTCTCGCCATCCCGTAAGCACGCTGAGTTCGTACTTGTCGCCCTTCTCACCAGCCTACTCCCCAGCCTCTCCAAACCTCCAAGCCTCACTCCATAAGCTATCCATCAACTCCGAAAGTCAACGTCGCTGTCCCCAATCCGGAACGAAGCTGGATGGCTTCGCAGCAGCACGCCTCCCCTGCTTTCGTTCTAGACCACTGACCAGAGCTCGTTCCGCGTTTTCCCTTGGTGTCTTAGCAATTTGACACCTCCTTCGGCCTCCCCTGAAGTCAGCAAGGGTTCCCAACTGTTTCCCCGCCTCGCCAGAGAAACAACAGCCGGCGCCGGTCGGCGTTTGGTCCCGACGACTCTTCTGCTCTGCTGCCGAATTCCCCATGTTTCAGACCAGCAGCCATGCAAGTCACGTTTTTCCTCCTCCACGAACGAGGGTTGGTTGGTCCGGGTGTTGCTGGTGCCCCTTCCACCTCCTGTTATTCCCTCACACAGCACTCAGCCACGAGAGATCAGGCTGCGAGCATCATCAGGAGTAAAGTTGGACTGCAACATCCCAACTTCAACCCTATCTTCAGATAAACATTCTGACAACTTACCTCCTTTGTTCTTTCTAAGAGTTATTTCTACATCTATTTGTAGACAGGAGCATGGGCCATTGACTCCGGCGACGGTCCACACAATGGCTTGCCAAAGTTCTCAGCCGGGTCTTACCTTTCCCTTCGATTTGATATTCTAATTTGTGTTAGCAAGGAAATTTAGAGGCGTACTCTCAATTGTAATCGACCTATTAAGCTTAACTTGAACTCACTTACGCATGTGTGTGGGGATGCGGCAATGATCTGAATATAATACACATAGAACCCTACTTGCCTCTATTTCCACCATTGAATAAGTGAAAAATGGGTTGGTATATACCTTTTATTTTAAAGAGGCGTATGGTGAGTTTCTCATTGTCTTCCATTTTTTTAATTGATAAATTATTTTGATTATCATTTCATGCTTAGTGTAGTTTAATAGTAGTTACTGAATTTTAACTATAAAATACAAAAAAGTTTAGTTTCTAAATGCATTAGTATAATTTTGGGGTTTCCTAATATATCTTATTACAAAACCTTTTGAAACACGTTATTTGCATGATAACCCACCCTATATTAGTATTGATTTATATTATTTTAGATCCATATCTTGAAGAACTTAATGATTTATTTAAAAAAATAAATATTGAATTACTATTATGTGTAGCATATTTTAGTCTAGATGATTCCTTTTTAGCTTTTGATAAGCAAAAATTAGTTCAACTTAGTTTTACC
Source organism: Costus pulverulentus (assembly GCA_027562315.1). Taxonomy (NCBI): domain Eukaryota; kingdom Viridiplantae; phylum Streptophyta; class Magnoliopsida; order Zingiberales; family Costaceae; genus Costus; species Costus pulverulentus. Next base: position 19,257 of record JANTFE010014666.1, on the reverse strand, counting down.
CATCTATATTTTTTTTTTTGCTATAGAGTTGATTATACTTGAAACTTATATAATTGATATGCGCACAAGTGATAAATTCTCAATAATAATAGGAATTGCAATCCTTATAGAAAAGTGTTAGTTGAATCAAAGAGAAATATTATATATTTATTAATTTATTTACTTGTGTAATATGCTCATATTTTGTCAATTACTATTCATATAATAGAAAGAGTTTTTTCTACCATTACATTAGAATTGTTAAAGATATATTACAATAAGATGGTTGGATAAATAATTATTTGGTCACTTATATTCAGGATGTATTTGACACTATTAACAATGAATTGACTGTTCAAATATTTCAATATATAAAAACTATGAGGGTAATTGTTATATCTATATAAGCATAGACAAATAAACCAATGCAAAAAATTTTATTCTATTTATATTTTATTTTTAAGTGCATCTTAGTATTTTTATATCTCTTGATTATTTATTATATTGCACTCACATTCCTTGGGTTTTAGAATTTCCATTGCAGTTTGAGCTTAAAGAGCTGGCTCTACTAAATTTGATGATGAATGAAAATTTCTTTTACGATAAACTATGAGGCACTGTAATGTGGTTTAGGAAGCCAGATGAAATCACATCATCCTTGCATTCATGCTGGTGTGATTTCTTCTTCATTGTACATTAGGCATACATTATTATCTTTAAATTCTTGTTATATTCACATGATAAATATGTTTGAGTATGGATTTAAGGCTCATAAAAATTAATTTATTCATGGGAAACTCATTAACATTGACCTCCCAAATTCTTCATCATTGGATCATTAATCTTACACTGATCACAACAGAAGAGAAATTTCTCAATTTGATCTCATACCATTTGCATTCCAAATACCGTTCCGGTTCATAATATTATAGCGTTTCCTAATCAGCAAAACCCCCCAAACTGACGAGTAATAACATTTCTCTCCACACAAACCTTAGCGTATCTTGCATATTAACCCCTTACCATGTTAAGCCCTGCACCATGACTCCATTCCTTTATTCCTTCCGGTGCTCGCAATCTCCAACAAATTATCTGTATCTTCCATTCTTCTATAAGTAGTATTACATTAACAAGATTCGCAGGAAACCAAGAAGATGGGGAAGAAGAGTGCTGCAAGGCCAAGCAAACCTCCACTCCTCACCAAGTCGTCCTCCCTCCGCCTCTGGCCCTTCTCCCGCCGTAAGGCACGAACCGGCTCGCCCTCCACCCGCGCCTCCGCCGCCACTGCCGTCAACCTCTCCCACGTCGACCGCTACCTCTTTGAGAACTTTCCCTCGCTCTACAATGACAGCAAAAGCGACAATGATGACAGCGATGGAGACTACTACGACGACCACGACATCTGCCGTTCGTGCTACATCTCAAAGCCCACCGACTTGTCGCCGCGGCTGACACTGCCGCCGCCCAAGGTGGTGCGCGCCACTGAGCGGTTCTTCGTGCGGCCGAGCGCCGTGAGCTCTCTCGTGGAGGAGGCGCGAATGAGCGAGGAGTCGTGCTCCGGCGGCCGCGGCAGCAGCGGATGGCCGTCCGACGCGTCGGGCGGCGACGGCAAGGCGGTGGTGACGTTCTCCGAGGAGCCGTATGGCGACTTCCTGCAGTCGATGAGGGAGATGGTGGAGGCTCACCACGCGACGACGCAAGGGACGTTGGATTGGAACTTCATGGAAGAGCTGCTCCTCTCCTACTTGGATCTCAATGATCGGTGCGTGCACGGCCACATTCTACGGGCGTTCACCGACATCGCAGCGAGCCTTCGCCACACGGCAAGGTAGGATTGTGAGCGTGCGTCGCCGCTGGTCGCCGGCGATCGAAAGAAGTGTGTTGTTACCATATTAATGTTTTCGGCGGCAGCGAACTAAACAAGCCAATTACAGTGTGCTCACTCAAAAAATAAAAATAAAAATTGTAGAAGAAAGGGAGTGATTATTGACTGATTGTTCAACATTAAAAAAAAACTTGTTTATCTTGAAATTTATAAAAAGTTGTTTGAACGTTATTATTATTCTATAAAAGTTAAACTACTATAAAATATTTAAAGTCATGCATATATTTATAAAAGAAAAATCTTTAACATAAAGTGAGCATTTCTCCGCGCTCTCGATTTGTGCCTTTGTTTCTTGGATTAAACTTATAAAAGAAAAATCTTTAACATAATTGACCCTAATTTTATGTGGTCTTTTATTTTAAATCGTCATGTAGGTGAAGTCTTGGATTCCGATTAATGATGTGGTAACGATGATATGACAATAAAACAAAACAAGTATGATTATAATGGACAAATGATAATTTATTTCATTCATCATAACAATTAAATCATAGTCCTATGTTTATGATTTGAGATACCAAATACAAATTCATGATAATTGATTTTGGCCACATCAAAATAACCAAATTAAAGCTTAATTAAGATCAAGTGATTCTCTTGCATCGTACACCTACGGTAAGAGAATTCTCCTAAAAGAATTAAATCTCAACTTTCGGTGAAATGCAAAATGTTTATCATTAACTACTTTATGCTATGTTCTGTTAGATAGAATCCATAATGGAAAGAATTAAATCTAAAAGCATTTAGAGTTATTATATTTTTCATCATTTCTACTGTAGATTCTATCGAATAGAATTTAAAGTGTAACTATCTCGGATGATGGTACTAAAGCACCGTAGGTTATGTAGGATAAGGTTTAAAGGCACAAGGGTGACCTTTAAGACCAGACATATTATCCAAATTTGATGGTTAATTTCTCAATAATCTTCATTTCATATGGTAACACAAGACTAAATCATGGTTGAACTTATCTAGTAGATCTTTTGGATGATAAACTCAAAACTTTTGGTGGTTTACCTCTATTTTGGGTACAATCACCATTTGGTTTCATTGATTCAAGGGATTGATTATTATACTCTAGATCATTTGAAACCACAAACTCAATGGGCTATTTTGGCTTAAATTTAGGATATCTTATAGGCAATTTGATCAATTCGAGCAATGTGGTCACGTAGGTATTTTGAGTTTTTAAGGTTTGGATTAGAAATAATTAAATCCAACGCAGTTTAGTAATATAAGTCAATTTAACCAAGGTCAATTTCAATTAAAACAAGTAGTTGAATTACACATGATCCTAGTACTATCTGAGATTTAGGCTTTAGATATTAGAGTAATTCAAGACATTCAGTAGGGTAGATTATAAGTCATGGCTTGACTTATATTCAAGGGTCATAAATTTTTCAAATAATTGTTTAGTTCTTCAGGTTAGGGCAGGTTCAAAGGACAAATCATGGCATTCACTTCAAACCTAGATGGGCTCATTAGTTGGGGGCTGCTAGAATTATAATCTTTGGAGTTGGGTCAAGGATTCTAATCTTTTGACCTTGATGTTAATAAAATATTCTGAATTTTAAAAATAGTCTGTACCACCTAAGTATATATACACACTAACCAGTACCTCTCTTACCATGTATTAATATATATTGGTTTGGCGTTGGACTGTAGTAATAAATCTTTTGTGCATTACTCTTGCTATCATAAGAATTTAAATTGGATTAAGATATTTATGACAACCTTATAAGTCAATTATTTATCTTGATACAGGCTTGGGAAAATTGTCCAGGAAAATTTTGTTTTTTATATTTGGTTTAAACTTAAAGCTATATTATGTTAGATAGAATCTACAGTGATTTAAACCTATTGTTCAGCCGTCCTGTGTAAATTATAGAGTTCAGGTGCTTATATAGTCGAACAATCAACTATGAGCAGTAATATCAATATCAGGGTAAACAAATAAAGCTATGCGGCATATCAATGATTTTCAGAACTGAAATTAAATTGAATTGGTGTTGAAGTGAACTGGACTAAATTTAGTTGCAAGACGTAATAGAATGTTGAATAGTTCAATGCAGTTTCAAATATAGAAAATCAGAAATCAGAGTTAATCTGTATAAGATTTAAGTTCAGCAATCAATCAGAATGTATTTGCTGGAACATGAATGTAGATTCCTAATCAAGCTCAGAAATATTTACGTCTTAGCAGCTTGGAATGGTTTGTGAAGTGCAGAGATGTTTCAAACACGCAGTACAATTGAAGATCAGTAACTTACGCTAAAATGAGAAGTTAATCATCATGGGGACTAATCTGCTATAAACTGATTTTTTTAAAAAAAAAAATCTTAGTGTTGAAATGTGTTCAAAAAATTGTAGTGCTGAACGTGAATACCAACGTTACACTGTTGTGAAAATTAAAAAAAAGGCTTCTGTAATATCAGAAATCTGATCTATGTAGCAAATCAGAGATTTGAACTCAAGAATTCAGTTCAAAATTTGAAAATCAGTTCGATATACTACACTATATTTCAACGATTACACATAAATGTCTGGACAGAGTTTAGATAAAATGTTTATAGAATCAGAGCTAAGAAACCAAATTCAGAATTTATGCAGAAATTTGACTGATTTAAGAAATGCAGTGTTTGGATACAAACTTAAAGTGTGGTTGGTCATATAATTTCAGTTAGATTGAACAAAAAATTTGCAACCAAAAGAATTCCATTTTCAAAAATAAATGGTGAATCAATGAGTTTCAAATACAGGAATCAGAAATCAAGCGCAGCGATGTATTAGGACAATGCAGTGTTGAATAACAGATGTGTGCAACAATTTCAGAATTGTTCAGCTTAGAGAATGCACCTTAAATCGGAAAATTTAGTAACTCTGATAGTGCTGGATACAGTAAATGCTTAACTAATTTCCGAGATTAGAACTCAATATATTCAAATGTTGTAATGCCAGCCAAAACAATTCATGAAACCTATGCATCATCGTAATTTTTTCTTGGACTTTCAACCCTCTTAGGCTTCAACATTGCTTGCTACCCCCATAATCAACCATAACTCATAAAAAATAGAGTAATCACCTAGTCTATACTCTCTATAGTTTTTACAAGTCTTACACACAAAGTCTATCATTGATATGTAATGAGAAATCGAGAATCACAAAAATTCACATGAGAAGCTTGGCATAGATAGACCTACCTTTTTCTAAGAAAAAAAATTATGAAATAAAAATTTTAAAATAATTTTTCATGACATGGGCACTTGTAAAAACAAAGAACACATGCGAGTCTCACAAGTTGGCTCCAATACTACTGTTGAGAATCCACGAACATTTTAAAGTTTTAAAATAAACAAAAATAATACCCAAAATAGGTTTAGCCCCCAAAACTAGAAACATCGACATGCGAGAGAATCGACACGATGTGATAGATAGAATACCTTAAGAGCATACAGGAGAGTTTGATGAAGACAAGTAGAGGCGCCCAAGGATGCACCCTCTGTAGTCTTGCATATAACTGACTCCTTAAGTTATTTTCTTCCTCGTCTGGTGCTAGCTCGGGAAAAAGATCTATGCCAAGAGGGAGATATCCTTGTTTTGCTTGCGCCAACTCAAGTAAATGCACCACTAGCAAGGAGGAAGCCACGTAGCTATTGCCAAAAAGGAGGAGGGAAGAAGCTTGTGCCTTTGATGAAGAGTCACACACACGCACACCTTCAAGAGGGGCGACAACTTCCTTCTTATAGGCAGAGCCAAGCTAGGAGAGGTGGCAAAGGTTGAGAGGGAGGGCTTCAAGGGTTGGCAGCTAGGGCTTGTGGCTGCACGGATCAAGAGGGCTTGATATATGCGCCTAACTCTTGCTATATACGCCAATTCCTTGCCCATTATCCCATTAAGTGCCATGCCCTAAGCCATATACATCAAAATATATAGGTGGGTCCCATCACTTAAGTTATCATAATTTGAATATAAACATATTGAAATATGTGCCTAAGTGATAGACCAAATTAGACATCATGAATCAAGTTGACAAGCCATCGAACCAATTCGATGCATCCTCATTCACTTGACCTAGTCAAAGGTAGTTAATAGAAGTCAACCTGAGGTCAATTGATGTCAAAATAAAGTCTAGCCCCAATTGAAGTCCTCCATCTCATCAGACACATCCACGCTCATAAAATCTCCTAAATAGATCCGAGTTATCAAATAACTTGATCTAAAGGCAATCCAATCAATACGAGAACTCGAGTATCAAGGTATGTGACCCTACAGGCTCCTCCCAAGCAATGGTCTATCATCAAGAATCAAATCAAAAAGGTCCCACAATCCTTAGTTGACAAAACTTTCAGCTAGCAAAACACAATTATTCCTACCTCACTAACAAACCTCATTCATAAGTCAACTCATCCATGATCAAGTGTTGGGGTCAAAGTCACTTTATTGCTGTAGAAGCAAGTCGGGCTCTTTAAATTATTGGCATTCTTTTGACTTCAACTCAAGTCTTTGGTACCACTTGATGACTCCAAATTTCATAGTGTTTTTCATACTTAATTAGTAGTATTTTGAACCATAAAGTTACTCTTTTGCTTTATTTTTGTACCTTAATTACCAAATACTTCAGAATCTACACCACTCTTTGTTTTTGATCATTTTCAGGCAAAAAAGTATCATTATCACTGGTTTTCGAGCAATATCAATGCATGAACGAGTTTTAAACATCAAGAGGAGTCTACACAACAAATTTCAAGTCAAAATGGTGCTTCTAGCCAAAATACGGCACTACTGTATTTTCCAGACGATCTTTCATGGTACCGTATGTGACAAAGTTTTTGACCAAAAGGTTTTAGCAGAAATACGGCACTGCCGTGGTCGTATATTCCAACATTTTTGACCAGAAACTTTTGGAATAATTATGGCAGTACCGTGAGGTTTTCGACGGTGCCGTATTTTGTGCAAACTCTGACCAGAAGGATTTGGCAGAAATACGGCACTACCATATTTTTAAGAAAAACTCTCACGGCACCGTATTTTGTGCTCGGAACTCACAGAATAAAATACGGCACCACCGTATGAATCTTCACGGTGCCGTATTTGGAACTTAGAGTTTCGATTTTTTCGCCCGATTCTTGTAAAGACCATATCTTTTGATCCAGACCTCCAAATTGAGATCTGAAAGAGGAAAAAACACAGAAAGTGAAAGCAACGAATTTTATCAAGAATCCATGGAGAAATTGAGGGAGAGGTGGAATTGCTAGGGTTCGTCGGTTCTCCACCTACAAACCACCTCCAGCCACAATTTTTGATAGAGAGCTTCGTCTGGTGAAGGAGAACATGCATCTCAAGTTCTAGAGCGTTCGGAGTTGAATCGAAGGAGAAATCGACACAACAGTGGTGACAGCGCTATTCAAAGCAAATTACGGACTGTAATTTCATTACAGCCCTGTTTTGTAATCTTTCTTCCCTGTTTTCGATTCCTTATCACTCTGAGAACATGTTTTATTGTAATCCTTTCATCATGGTAGCTTAATCTTTTTATGGGACATGGGGGTGTAATCTCTTTGTTTCTTAATGGCTAGAAAACCCTAATTTTGTCAAATTGATTTTATTATGATAATTTTACTCTTGTGATTGATTGTTCTTTAATTCTCCTTTATGTCTTAAATATCAGCATGTTTTAGAATTTTGCGAAATAGACCGAGAGGTTGATTGTTTGAAATTCGGAACCCTAGGAATTATTGAGTTTGGAACTACCGTAAGAGATTAGGTTGTTCTTCAAATTTTGATTTTTAGAAAACTATAATGCCTTGTTGATTTTATGACTCTTGGGATTGAGCTAATGTGTAGAATTGATTTGATATTGGAAGAGATTGAGTATCGAGTCATTGGAAACCCTTGAGTAAAACTAGTGTTGAGACTCAGATGCACGAGAGTGATCTTTGAGTTTCCACTTGAGGTGATCAACCCAGAATTTGGAAGCATGAGAGTGGTCCTTGAGTTCTTGGTTGATGGTTTACTTATTCTCAGCATTGAATAGATCTTGCACGAGAGTGGGGATCGGTTCTTTGCACAAGAGCGAGACAATTTATTTATGAAGTAAATTATACCTTTATCATAATAGAATTAGATTGACAAACACTTATCTTAATCCCGTCATTAGAAATTTAAAGTAGATGAACCCCTAGTCCCAATTTCTTCTCTGATATTCTCTCCGTGTTCTTTTCGATATCTTGATTCACTATTTTCTGATTGCCTAGCTAGCAAGAAATCGATTATTCAGTACTTGGCAACAAGGTCTCTGTGGTTCGATATTTTTATATTACTTCGAGTATCCGTGCACTTGCGGACACAACAAGTTTTTGGCGCCATTGCCAGGGACCTTGGTTTTGTCGATATTGAAGATATCGAGATTATTACTAGACTAGGTTTTATTTACTGTTTTGTTTTTTTTTCTGTTTATTTTCTATTTTCTTGAAATCACTTGATCTATCTACTTTGCATGTGCAGGAATCTTAGGTCAGGACCACTTATACCTTTTGATCATGAGATAAACAAGACTCTGAGACTGCGAAAGAGATTGAGATTTGAGGAGACACAAGTTGCAGAAGAAAGAGAAGAAGAATCCATCATGGCTGAAAGAAGGACATTGCGCGACTATGCAGCCCCAAATACATAGGGAATTCATTCCAGCATCACTAGGCCTGCTATAGATGCAAACAACTTTGAGATCAAGCTAGCGTTCTTATCGATTATTCAACAGAATCAGTTTGGAGGATCTCCTTTGGAAGATCCAAACCAACACTTATCCCTTTTCCTTGAATCCTGTGACACCATAAAGATTAATGGTGTATCTGACAATGCCCTCAGACTAAGACTGTTTCCTTTTTCTCTCAGGGACAGAGCAAAAGCCTGGCTTCATACACATCCAACTGGGACGTTTACTACTTGGGAGCACTTGTCAAATGCCTTCTTGCAGAAGTACTTTCCTCCTAGTAAAATGATCTAGTTGAGGAACCAAATCACAGGCTTTGCCCAAAGAGACGGAGAATCAATGAGTGAAGCATGGGAGCGCTTTAATGAGCTCCAACGGAAGTGCCCCCACCATGGAGTGGAAGACTGGGTTTTAATTCAGACTTTCTATAATGGTTTGCTTTACAACACATGCTTAACGGTTGATGCTGCTGCACGGGGAGCTTTGATGAACAAGACTGTTGATGCAACCCATGCCTTGATTGAGGAGATGGCGTTAAACCACAACCAGTGGGCTTCCGAGAGAGGAGTACTTTATCGGCCTCCTCAGGGTAAGAACGATGGTGATGGGTAGCGCTCTTTTGCAGAAAAGGTAGATTCGTTATGTAACCGTTTTGATTCTTTCCAAATGCAAACCGCTGCTGTATCTTCTGTTGTTTGTGAGGTTTGTGGGAACAATGGGTACCATGCTAGAGAGTGTAAAATCATTATTGATAAGGGTGAGGAACAAGTGAATGAAGTAGGGGATTATAATCAAGGTAGATCTAATGACCCTTACTCCAATACTTACAATCCTGGTTGGCGCAACCATCCTAACCTATCTTGGAAAAGTAACAATCAAACTAGTGGGCAAAATGATAATAGGGGGTATAACCAGAGATAGTCAAACCAGAGTCAACCCCAAAGATCTAGTTTAGAAGAGATGTTTGAGAGATTCATGGGTAATCAGATGAGCAAAAATGATGAGATTACAGAAACCCTTAAGCAGATAAACTCTAGGTTAGATGGTGTTGTTGCTCATAACAAGATGTTAGAAAGTCAGATAGCACAACAGGCTAATACACCTTATAGACCCCCTGGGAAGTTACCTGCAAAACCTGAACCAAATCCCAGGGAACATTGTAATGCCATCATGACTAGGAGTGGTAGACAATTGGAAGATCCAAGGATACCCTTAGATGATGAAGAGGATGAGCCTAATGTTATGCCTAGTGAGGAACTTGTTTTGGAACCACAACCCACACGAGTGCAGTCCTTTCTTGATTCTTCTCCTTCTGAAGAGAATGGATCTTCATAGAAATGTGACATACCTTGTGAGGTTGAGGTACCCAGACCTAGTTCTCCACAGCCATATGGTACACCTATCCCTTTCCCCAGAGGATTGTGCAAGCTAAGTTAGATAGGCAGTTTGGGAAATTTTTGGAGATTTTGAAAAAGTTGTATATTAGTATTCCTCTCACTGATGCTATTTCTCAAATGCCTACATATGCAAAATTTTTAAAAGAAATTTTATTTAACAAGAGAAAAATAGAAGATTATGGCACTGTTGCTTTAACTGAAGAATGTAGTGCCATCATTCAAAACAAGCTGCCACCCAAATTGAAAGATCCAGGTAGTTTTTCTATCTCCTATTCTATTGGGAGTGTTACTTTCTGTTGGGAAACCCCGGGAATTTTAAAATTTTACAGACAAGCGTAGCGGAAGCAATCCCCGAAACAGGCTAGTTCCAAAAACACAGAAGATCAAGTCTTGCGAGGAGATTGACATGGTGAGTAGGAGATGATACCTTGATGCAAATCAAGAGATGCGATGCAGGCGCCCAAGTGTGTGCCCTCTGCAGTCTCGCACACAGCCGAACCTCGAGTCCTCTTCTTCCACGCTCGATGCTAGCCTCGGGAAGAAGATCCACGCCTTTGGGAGACTTCCTCAATCACTTGCGCCAAGTCCAGAGGAGATGCCAAGGAGAGGAGGTGGAGCTTCGTCGGAGTCCAACTCTTGAAGAACTCCACCAAGATCTGAACAGGAATCAACCAAATCCAAAGTCCAACTTTAGAGAGGAGGGCGCCAAGGAACTTCCAAAGATCCGAACTCACTAAAGGGAAGAGGAGAGGCAATGGGCGAACATTCCTCTCCCTCTTTTTAGGAGTGGTGACAAGGGGACAAAGGGAAAGAAGGCAACAACGCAACAACCTCAACAAGGGGGGAGGAGGGGGTTTATATACCCATGAATAGGTGCACCTCTTCACAAGTGAAGAGGCACACCACTTCATGAAGAGACACACCTCTTCAAGTGGTAAAACCCAATTAGTCCACTCCAAGTCCCATCCGCCCAAGTTCATTCACCTCTTCATGAAGAGACACACCTCTTCAAGAGGTAAAGCCCATTTCGCCTAAGTAGATTCATCCTCTCCAAGTGAGAAGCTCCAAGCTTCCTACCTTAAGAAGATGCCAACTTGGGTTTGTCCACCTCATGGAAATGCGCCAATCTCACTCCAAGTAGCTTGCGCCATTCCACTTGGCCCATTGGCCCAAATGGCTCATTGAGCCCATTTGGCTTATTAGCCCTTGGTCTATTGGGCCCATTTGGCCTACTAGGCCCAAAAATTAAGTTAGCTCTATATGATTCCTTTCATCTCATCCAGCACAGTGGTGCTGATGGATTCTCCCAAACAGATCTGAGTTATCCAATAACTCAATCAATAGGCTACCCGATCAATGCGAGAACCCGAGTTCAAGTTGTGCGACCCTGTAGGTTCCTCAGACATTGGCAGTGATGAACCCAGTCATCACAAGCAGTGATTGGCACCTAGCAGTGCATCGCTGCTACCCAAGTCTTCGGAATGGATATCACATCGACATCCCCATCATCCCAACAAGATACTGATGCATTACAGTCTCTTTGCCGAACTGATATCCGATTGGACAAAGTGTGTCACCACTTTGTTTTTACCCAATCTCATGGTCATGACTAAATTAGGTTTTCACCTGGGTATGGCCATACACTTTCAGTCATGCAACCATAGGGGGGGCCCCGTGGATATCAAGCTTCCCGTAGGAAAGGGCAAATCCTATGTCTGTCCATTGATCTTCTCATATGGGTCGTCACATACCCAATGACAACCATTATGACCTCCCTGCTACGGCGAGGCATTAGGTTGTATCAAAGCATGTTCCTAACCATACATAAGAGTCAATGACCTCAAGTCAAGGGATCAATGCATCTCTTGTCACTTGCAAGGTTAACTCATGACACCAAGTCAGAGCCTCACAGCGGGTCGGTCCAGTATATCCACCATTGATATACCCATATGTCTGCGTTAGCACCCCGTGCGAAACCAGCCCATATACCAGTCTCACATGTACCAGAGCTGTCCCTTATCCACTCAGGTACTCGACTGGGGACACACCGTTTGAGCACAGATACAATCTGTCTCCAGGGACATTATTATCTATGTACATAGTCGCAGATGTAAACACAACATAGTAACGACAATGCTAGAATGATATATAGGTGCTAGTGTTAGTCTAATACCTCTGTCTGTGTGCAGGAAACTAAACATTGGAGAGCTCAAACCAACCTCAATGTCTTTGCAACTTGCTGATTCATCAGTAAAGCATCCGGTTGGTATTTTAGAAAATGTTCTTGTTCAAATTGGTAAGTTTTTCATACTTGCTGATTTTATAGTTCTGGATATGGAGGAAAATTCAAAAAACCCTATTATACTTGGTAGACCTTTTTTGGCCACAGCTGGAGCTCGCATTGATGTGAAAAAGGGAAAATTGACATTTGATATTTGTGGTGATTTAATTGAATTTGACTCAACTAATTCTTTAAAAAGGGCATCACACTCAGGGACATGTTGTAGCATAGAAATAGTTTATGAGGAGGTTATTTGTGATATGCATATTTTATTTGAAGAACCTTCTGAATTTGATACATTTTCTGGGTGTGCTAATCAAGAATTTCAGGAAAAGGCAGCAAAGAAGAAGAAGAGACGAAGGAGGAAAGGAATACAAAATTGACTGAACAAGTAAAAAGGCTCATAAATATATTTGGATATTGTTTCAAGTTTGAGCCTTATGTTCTTGAAAGCCACGAACAAAACACTGAGCAATCATTATGGCGACTGAAGACACGGTCACGATCAATTCCAAGTGTTCAATGGTCAAGCTAATGACCGTTAAATTAGCGCTTCTTGGGAGGCAACCCAAGCACTTTTACTCTAGCTTATTTTTTACTTTATTTTTGTTTTTGTTTTTTTTACTTAGCACTAATTTTTCTTTTCTTTTTGTAGGTGAAAATTAAATTTTGTCAAAAAAAAAAAAACTCTAGTGCTGCGAACCCGAAGACACAAAGGATGATTGAGTCTGACACAGACTAATAGACCTTTGTGAGTATTTTCTTCCTACTTATTTGCATTCCATCCTTTATATTTTTCTGATAATCCATGTGTTCAAATGGAAGATGAATACGTCAAACTTCTTATGCTCACATGTCATGGATCCTCGCCTTTTGATTTTATTGATAGATATTTCGATTTGGTTGTGTTGACACAATATGATGATGATGTGTAGAAGGATTTTTCTGAAAATACTACAAACACCATGCCTAAATTTTTAACGAATTATCATGCATATCAATTTCTGGAAATTGGAAATATATTTTATATGTTGAATTTATTTATCTGATATAATCTATTTGTTGGAAATTTTTCATTAATTGATGCATGAAATTCTAAGTAAATGCATTGTTTAGTGAATGCAATCTTGAAGTGAAATAATTCTTTTGAATAAAATGAGCATATTTGCACATATTATTAAGTTGATATCAAGTGATTAATCAAGTTAATCTTTATAATCTTTTATGTTATTTGTTGGGAAAAAGAAATCCAAATCCATGAGAAAGAATGACTCCCCTACTTGGCACTGTATAAAATTAACAGTGGGGCCTAAAGACATGGGTTAAAGTCCACAAAAAGAAAAAGAATAACTCCTCTTCTTGGCATTGTGTTCACAATGGTACCTAAGACAAGAGTTGAAGTTCATTGCAAAAGTGTGTATCTATGTAGATGCATGCCAAGAGGGAGCTCCTTTGACATTGACTCCTCTGTCTCAAGAAAATTCTTTCTACCTATGAGATATGAGTTCTATTATGTGTGGTTATGTGACCAACATACTCTAAATTCGTCATTGGAAAAAGGGTGGTAATCGATTTAGAGAATGTCAGGACAAATAAAAAAAATGAGTGGAAAAAGATTTGGAGATCCTATTCCTGTAAACAAAAACATAATAGATGAAAATCTTAAAAACATGATTAATTCATGAGATTGAAATTCTATTGCTAATGCATATTGCGAAATTTTATTTAATTGAATTATTGAGTCTTAAAGATTAATTTCAGAAGATGATGTATTTACTTGAAAATGTTGTGTGAGATTGATAAAATTTTCTATGAATGATTATATTCTAGAAATTTATTCGTCATATGAAAATTTATGTTCCAATACTGTAACATCCCGTTATCTTAACCCCAAACTAATGACACAATTCATGAACGGTACAGGATGTTTCATATAAGATCGATCATATGCTAGGTAAAACCGAGTTCAAG
>JANTFE010001470.1:16888-30763 GCA_027562315.1 Costus pulverulentus | reverse complement strand
CACAGTCAATGATTTTATTTAAATCAAGAATAAAATATCACAGTCAATGATTTTATTTAAATCAAAAATTATACTTACAAGGACTTAAGATCCTTGGATCTTACACTACACTGATGTATCATTCGAGTAACCACAGTCTCATCAAAGATCCAAACACATACTCAGAAGATTTCACCTGATCAGAGAGATCATTGAAAGAGGTGATGTCAAGATTAGCAGAGTAGACACAGAGAACAATCTAGCAGACCTATTGACCAAGGCTTTGGCGCAGCAGAAGCATGATGGTCACGCTAGAGATATGGGGTTGAGATTGCTCAACTTCTAGGTCTTAGTGCAAGTGGGAGATTGTTGGTGTATATGCCCTAGGACCTAGTTTTGGTCAACCTATGTACAACTTGACATTGATATTTATATATCATTCTGGCATTGTCGTTATCATTGTCTGTCTACACCTGCGATTGTGTACTTACATGACAATGTCCCTGGAGACAGATTGGATTTGTGCTCAAATAATTATCCCCAGTCAATGTACCTTAATGGATATGGGACAGCTATGGTACTTGTGAGACTGGTATGTGGGCTGCTTAGGCACGTGGTGCTAACGCAGATTCATGGGTATATCATGGGGGGATATACTGGATAGACCCGCTATGAGGCTATGACTTGGGGTCATGAGTTATCCTCATAAGTGACAGGAGATGCATTGATCCCTTGACTTGAGGTCATTTATCATTCTATATGGTTAGAGATTTGCTTTGATGCAACCTAACACCTCGCCGTAGTTGGGAGGTCATAATGGTTGTCATTGAGCATGTCATGACCCATATGAGAAGGTCAATGGACAGACATAGGATTTGCCCCTTCCTTAGGGAAGTATGATATCCATGGAGCTCCTCTATGGTTCTATGACTGAAAGTGTATGGCCATACCCAGGTGAGAACCTGATTTAGTCATAGCCATGTGATTGGGTGAAAACAAGTGGTGACACACTTGTCCAATCGGATATCAGTTTGGCAAAGAGACTGTAATGCATCTGTACCTAGTTGCGATGATGGGGATGTCAATGTTGATATCCATTCCAATGATCTGGGTAGCAGCGATGTACTGCTAGGTGCCACTCACTGCTTGTGGTTACCTTTGGTCAGCACTGCCAGCTTCAGAGGAACCTACAGGGTCGCACACCTTGATACTTGAGTTCTCGTATTGATCGGGAAGCCTTATGATCGAGTTATTGGATAACTCGGATCTAATTGGGACATTTCATCAGCGCCAATGGGCCTGATGAGATGGAAGAATGTTATTGGAGCCAAACTTCATTTTTGGCAGGTTGACCCGTATTTGACCATGGTTGGTCATATGTGGATTAGGGTTGCATTGGATTAGATCCAAGTGCTTAATCAACCCATGTAATGGAGTTTGGGCTAGCTCATTATCAAATGAGGACCGATAACAAGTTCTTATGAAGAGATGAAAGGCTAAAAGGGTATAATGGGGAGAAACATGAACCATTAACCGCCTAGGGGCATAATGGGGTCATGTTGGCGCCTTTGCTTCATTATGGAAGTAAAGGGCGCCTCCGCTCTCTTCCTTTGATGGAATGCATGCCTTTAAGGCATTACTTGTGGCGCAAGGCTAGGCCTTGGCGCACATGGCAAGGCATGGCAATTATGGATAGGTTGAATGGAGTTTATAGTAAAGTCTTGGAGACTTTCCTTGTCTCAAACCTCCTCATCCTAGCCCTACACTTGTCATGATCTTGGCCCTTCCCTTAACCGCCTCTTGCCCTATATATGTGACCCTAGTCGCCCCCTCTTAGTACTGGTTCATCCTTGGAAGCGTGAACACATCAAGAGGGCGAAAGTAAGGGGCATTGGCGCAACCATCTTCCTCCATCAAACCCTAGCCGCAAGCTTCTCCCATTCTTCCTCCTTTGGCGCAAGAGAAGTGAAGGCTTGGCGGCATTCTCCCTTTTCTTCTCTTCTTCATCAATTGGTGCTTCTACCTTGGAGGTGGCGCAAGCATTCAAGAAGAGAACTAAGGCTTGGATCTTCTTCCCGAGGCTAGCACCAGGCGTGGAAGAAGAGAACTCAAGAGATCCGTGTGTGTGAGACTGCAGAGGGCGCACACTTGGGCTCCTACATCGGCATCACTCAAAATTGCTCTGAGGTATTTTCTAACTCATCGTGTCGACTCTCTTGCTTGCGATCTTCACTGGGTTTTTGGGACCGGCCTGTTTCAGGGACATTCTTCCGCTGTGCAATGAATGTATGTGTGCTTATCACTCTGATAAATTGTAAAATGTCCCCGGGGTTTCCCAACACACCCTTATCCATGATCTCTCTGATCAAGTGATATTGTCGTAGTACATACTTGAGTCCTAAGTTCCCTTGCTTGTGCTATGGCCCCAACAAGAATAATACTCGACCCTTAAGCACCAGGAACTAAGTCAAGTTCAAATGAATGAAGGTGCTTCCTTGGCTGCCCCAAGAAGCTGCAATGTAAAAGTCTTAATTGTAGAATTTGCCACCGTGGTTTGCATAAAGCTCTTCCTGCATACAACACCACAACAAGGGAAAGTGCAAATCCTGGCTGTGAACAATAGTCATTACACTGGAACAAAGTATCAATGCACCCCTGTACACAAAGTTCTTCTTGTCTATCACAATCTAGATGCCAATCCTTTGTACTTCTCAAGTATTTAAGGAATGCTTTCACAGCTATGCAGTGTTGGGCACTAGGATCTGATTGGAACTTACTAGCTATGCTCTAAGCATGCGCCACAAATGGTCTTGTGTATGTTGCACAAAACATGATGTATCCCATACCGAATGTATTAGGATTATAGACTCATGTTATTTTCTCTCCTGCTATGTCAACGGACAAAGCATCTTTGAGAGAATTAGACCATGTCTTCCTAGAAGGTATCAACTTTTGGAATCACCCAATATGTACCTCTCCATAATCTGCTGGATGATCGTAGATTGACTAAGGGCAATGAGTTTCTTGGATCCCCATCTATAGATCCTCATGCCTAGGATATAGGCCGCATTCCCTAGATCATTCTTCTTGAAATACTTTCCAACGTTTGACTTCTCCACGTGAAGAGCTGGGATGTCATTCTATGTGAGGAGAATATCATCAATCAAATAGAACAAGAAATACTATGATGCTCCCACTAATCTTCTTATAAACACAAGCTCCTTTTCAAGATGCATGCACAATACCATGCATGTCTTTATGGCTTCTCTATGAAAACCTTTCGGCTTATTCCATACAGACATCCTCTTCCAAATGTCCATTAAGAAAAGTAGTTTTCATAACAACACGCTATAACAGGATATGCAATTATAGCAAGAAGAAACCTAATGGACTCAAACATCGCTGTTGAAAAATTTCATCACTATCCACCCAGTGGACTTGCTTGAAATTTTATTCACTAGCTTGCCATTATAGGTAACAGTGTTACCTACCATGTCTATCTTCCTTTGAAGACCCATTTATAGCCTATGGGTGTTATCCCTTCGGTGGCTCAACCAAGTCGCATACTTGATTAGCAGACACAGAGTCCATTTCGGTCTTTCATGGCGCTTAGCCATTTCTCATAATCTAGTCCACTGACCGCTTCCGCTTCCTCATAAGCCTTAGGTTCATCCTTGATGAAAAATCCGTCATGCCCACAACTTGTGAGAGCATTTCGAATCCATCTAGACTTATGTGGTTCCTGTGTTACTTGAACCTTAGGTTGACTTTCAACCTGTATGTGAGATTCTTCTCTCCATTTGTGTCTAATTGTATTGTGGTTGATTTTGGAACTTATTCTAATCAAATCTACTCCCACTAGCTTCTTTCAAAGGATATTTCTTCTTAAGAAAGACAGTAGTTTGAGCAACAAATATTTTTATTCTTATAGGGATAGAGATAGTACCCTTTGGTACCCTACAAACACACACTATGGAGTGTCAGAATAATTGCTTGCATGGCATCAAAAGGAAGTAAATTTGCATGACTTTGCAAAGATGGAGCCATATCTAATATGTTCCTATCTCTTTCTTGGAATACACCATTCAGTTGTGGTGTTCCGAGAGGAGTAATCTCTGAAATAATTCCACACTCCTTATGATAGTCATCAAATTCCTCATTAACACTTTGATCCAATCAAAATGCTTCAACAAATCCTCCAAATTGATTCTGTACTTCATTTCTGAATTTTTTGGATTTCTCCAAAGTTATGTGTTGGATAAGACATATCCACACCTAATGAAGTATACAACACCTCCTAGTGCTTGTCTCCATAGGTCCACACACATTGCTGTGTAATAGATCCAACAAGCCACTGACATTTTCACCATTCTTGGTGAAGGGAGCATCTATCACTTTGTCAATTAAACAAGACTCACATGTATCACAATCCTGAAAGGATAGTGATCCCAATAGTCCATGGACTTTTTGTGACAATTGTTTAATGGCCTAAGTGACAATGCCATGTGAAGGTGTTAATTGAATCAGTGGATTTGATCCTTTTAGTATTAATGTTATATACAGAACCTCAAGCTATTATTAATTGCACCATTATTATGGAACATCCCAGATTTAAAGAAATACCATTTTATTTCAAATTGAATTCCTTTCCAAAATAATGGGTAATATGTTCTTTTACAATAGCTGGTATATAATAGCAAAGTTTTACTTGAAGTCTTGAAGGCAGTGAGATGATATTAACAGCAACATCCAATGCTCCATTCCAGACTTGAAAGTGTTGGTGTATATGCCCTCAGACCTAGTTTTGATCCTTCTTTATACTACTTAAACATTGATATTTCTTATATCATACTGGAATTGTCGTTATCAATGTTTGTCTACACCTACGATAGTGTACTTACATGATAATGTCCGTGGAGATAGATTGGATCTGTGCTCAAATGATTGTCCCCAGTCAATGTACCTTAGTGGATATGGGACAGCTATGGCACTTGTGAGACTGATATATGGGCTGGTTTGGCACGAGGTGCTAACGCAGACAAATGGGTATATCAGTGGTGGATATACTGGACCCACCCGCTGTGAGGCTATGACTTGGTGTCATGAGTTATCCTCACAAGTGACAAGAGATGCATTGATCCCTTGACTAGAGGTCATTGGTCGTTCTGTATGGTTAGGGACATACTTTGATACAACCCAACATCTCGCCGTAGTTGGGAGGTAATAACGGTTGTTATTGAGCATGTCACGACCCATATGAGAAGGTCAATGGACAGACAGAGAATTTGCCTCTTCCTAAGGGAAGCTTGATATCAATGGAGCTCCTCTATGGTTCTATGACTGAAAGTGTATAGCTATACTCAGGTGAGAACCTGATTTAGTCATGACATGTGATTGGAAGAAAATAAGTGATGAGACACTTGTCCAATCGGATATCAGTTCGGTAAAGAGCCTGTAATGCATCTGTACCTAGTTGCGATGATGGGGATGTCGATGTCGATATCAATTTTGATGACTTGGGTAGCAGCGATACACTGCTAGGTGCCACTCACTGCTTGTGGTGACCTTAAATCAGCACTGCCAACATCGAAGGAATCTACAGGGTCGCACACCTTGATACTCGTGTTTTCATATTGATCGGGTAGCCTTTAAATCGAGTTATTAGATAACTCGGATCTATTTGGGAGATTTCATCAGCGCCAGTGGGCCTGATGAGATGGAAGAAACTTATTGGGGGCCAACTTCCATTTTTGGCATATTGACCAAATTAACCATGGTTAGCCTCATTTGACCATGTGTTAAATTGGATTGGATCCAATAGCTTGGTTAACATGCATAATGGACTTTGGGTTTGGCCCATTGCTTGGTTGGGCTTGCTAATAAGTTGTAATGAAAAAATTAGAGGCTTAAAGGGTATAATGGGGATAAATTAATAGGATAGGCGCCTATGGTATCCTAGTTGGACTGGGATTTGCGCCTATGCCTTGTTTGGTATCTCCTAAGTGATTAAATCAAATTGGATTTGATTAGATCACACATGATAATTGATTGGAAGGTGATAGGCACATAAGGGGCTGATTATTTACATAATTAGAATCCTAATTAAATTAGGATTTGCGCCTAGACCATATTAGGCAATCTATCCTCATGCTTTGACTAGGTCATATTGCATGGATGGAATAATTACCTTATATAGATTGATGTGGGCGCATATGGCCTATACTTGCTTATGCAAGGCTTAGGCACATATGGTATTAGGGATTTGGTTAATGTGATTGATTTAATGAATCCCTTATTCAAGGCCCAAATCGCATACACCTTCCAATAACCCAAACTGCCTCATATTGCTATAAAAGAACCACCTAGCCGCCCCCTCTTGATGATGAACTCCTTGGAGGCGTTAAGCAAGTGAAGGGGCGAAAGCTTGGAGTTCTTGGAAGACTTCTCTTCCTCTTCTTCCATCAAATCCGAAGCTCTCTTCTCCCATTCCTTCCTTGGTGCAAACAAAGAAAGAAAGAAAGAAGCTTGCGGCATCTTTCTCCTTCCATCTCCTTGGCGCATCACATCTTGGTGGTGGCGCAAGTTGCTTGGAGGACTCTCCTAAGGCGTGTATCTTCTTCCCAAGGCTAGCACCGGGCGAGGAAGAAGAAAGCTCAAGGAATCTGTGTGTGCGAGATTGTAGAAGGCGAACACTTAGGTTCCTTCCTCGTCATCGGCTTATCATTGCTTAAAGGTACTTATTATCACATCGTGTAGACCCCCTCGCAAGAGATCTTCACTGGGTTTTTGGGAATGACCTGTTTCAGGGATATTCTTCGGCTGTGCAAATGTAATCTCTGTGAAAAATTATAAAATATCCCTAGGGTTTCCCAACAGAAAGTCGATCCCACCAAGCCTTATTGTCCTACTTCTTCTGAGCCCCTGCATATAAAAACATATGTGAGTCTCACATGCAGTACCAAGTACCCATGAATAAGAAGTAGACATAAAGACTTCACTAACACAATACCTGAAGCAGAAGGATTACATCCCTTCTTTTATGCCATGCTCTTCTTGGGTCCTTAAGCCATCTTGAAATTTCCATGCATTCCCAGTTTTCTAAAGTTTTAGCTTCAAAGAAACAGAACCATGGTCATTCCTGGATTTAGGCAAATACCCTGAAGATCCAACAACACTCTCTTGATTACTATTTCAAGTGCATGGTGTGAAGAGACCTCGAAGATGTATAATGATATCATAAATCCCCATCTCATCACACTTAACCTGGACCTCAGGGGTCATGCACTTTAAAACAAGAGCAGTATACTGTTTGTTATCTTCACCATGTTCAATATAGACATTCCACTCCCACTCTGTACTAAAATAAATACAGGGCTAGGATGGAGGTCTTTAAAGAAGATGTACATTATTCCCTTGTTCTAGTATTTTGGACAAAATTCTGAACCATCTTGTCCAATTTGTCCAATCCAGTTTATTTTTATAAAGTTTCAATCTAAGATTAGAAGATCCCATTATCAACAATAAGCAAATAAGCAAAATAAGTACTATGATAAAGCATTTAACAAGGACTTAAATTAAATGCTATGCTCCCACTATTTCTTATCAAGTTGATAACTCTCAAACTCAACTTAGCCAATAAGTGAGTGGAATCCTAATTTCACATGAGGTCTCCGTGACTCACGAGGGTGAGTTGGGCTGCACAGAGTGATCTCATGCTTCCTTAGGTAGGCATGCTAGCCAATTGTGTCATGCACAACTCCTATTAGTTAAGACAGACTAGGCGCCCAGTGTCCAGCAAGGGCTGGATACAACACAGAACCCCATCCTCTCAATAGCTGCCTCTAGTGTTTCATAATGTTAGTGACATATGAAAACTAGTCAAGTCTGACCTGATTGTTATGCCTAGGGCCAATGAGTTTCCTTGCGAAGGCACGTCCAGGTTAAAACTGGACTGGGGAAACTATTGTCACCACACACCTTCCAAAGATAGATGGGTGTGTCTCACAAGGGTGACAAACAGTTAGTTCATAGTCCATCGATCGATGGTTTGACGAGGGCTACTCAACAGAAGGCTATCGACTTGATATTGCGAGGTGAGTTTATTCATTAATTATTATTCTTTTCTAGCATGCAATTTTCCTATGGTGGCAGCAAAAGGAAAAACACATCACAGGCATGCTATGGACAGAATAATAAACCATCACAGGCATGGTATTATGGCCGATATGGTCATAGCCCTTTTCATACGCATAACATGTCACGAGCCATGTGACATGTTATCATGCATCCATGGGTTGCGAGTCCCTTTAGCAGATCAGCCCATGCTAGAAGCCGAAAGCAAATTCCCTCCCTCCAACCGCAAATTGATCACCAAGCTTCCAAAGTCGGCGCCACTTCTGATTTAGGTTGAAGAAGTCACGTTGTTGTCTTGATGAAGCCTTGACATATATTATGAAAACAATTCTACATCTATTCCTAAAACAAGATGAGAGAATACATAAAAATTTTTACATCAAGGTAGGGGAGGAACCACACGCAGATGGCAGAAAAATTTTACAAGCATTCATCACAAGTGGTAACATCCTTCCACATCACAACACAGGAGGGCACTCGCTATGACCATATCAACCCATGGAAGAGATAAGTAGCACATATATATATATATATATAATTTGAAAACCGAAAAAATCAAATTTTAGTTCCCTTATGCGCTAATAACATCCACAACATTCTCTTCATCAAGCTTATGCTAAAATCAAGATTAGGGTTTCATGATGATTTCATAGACCTAATCGACTGGTTGTTTTTGTCAGATTTAGAGACACGGCCAGTCTAATGACACAATGCCCGTCCTACTTGACAAAATCACGTGCGCCAATAGTCTTAAATCCATCATAAACACAATCCAAATTTTGGCCATAAAATTGATAAGAGAAGTTTGGATGAAAACGCCTTTTAGGTGAAGCGCGCAAGGATGAAAGAAAAATTTTTCATACAAGCATATGTACACCTTGTGTTTATCGCAAGTAACTATGATACCAATGTTAGGGAATACCAGGTGTAATTTTAAATCTTGCTGTCCAAGGACGCAGTGGAAGACACATTACACCTGAAACATATTCCTTGACCAAGGATCCATGCGAGCGAGAAAAACACAAGGATGTGTTTGGGATAGTACCTCTTTTGCTTGTTAGGATGATGATGCCAAGTTGAAGACGATCAAGCACTCATCCTCTACAAGTATCCACTCATCGACCTTCTCAACGTTGCTCCCTTCCATGCTTGGTGCTAGCCTTGGGAAGAGAAGATCACCTCTTGGAATCTCCTTCTTCTTCCTCCTTGTTCTTCACACCAACTAGAGTCTTGCTTGGAGACCCTCGGCCAACAAGATAAAAGGGAGAGGAGTAATGGCGAAACACGAAGGAAGGAGAGCGGATAGGGTTTCCAATGCTTGCGCAACTTATAGTTGAAGTTGCCTTGCCTTGGCATAGAGATCATCATCAAAGAGAGGGGCGCACACCCCTTCTTTTATAACCAACTTACCCCAAACCGCCCCTTATCTTTCCATGTTTGCTCTTGGCACAATTCCTCCAAGGAATTGCAGCAACATATCAGCCACATCCCCTCTTGAATTGGCGCAACATGAAGTCATGAAATAATCGAGCTTCTTGCCTTATCAAGAGAGGGAATTTGAGTTATATTCTTATTAGGACTTACCATATATGCTTGGCTAAATTCTTGGTTGAATTGGTCAAGCCATACACGTCAATATAACAGCCCTATGCGTCCAAGGTAGTTTCCAACTACCAAAACCAAAATCCATTAGGATTCATACAAGCAATTGGCGCAAATTCCATATATGGAATTAAGCCATGCGCTAAGCGTGAATCCTACTTCCATTAGGATTCCAATTTACCACAATTAGATTTAATCCTCAACTCCTAATTCGATTTGGATTTTATCTCTAATTTGGTATTGGATTTAAATCCTAATTGGATTAGGATTTGCGCCCAACCACTGGGGGGCCTTATCCAAATCCAAATTCTTATTAGGATTTGAATCCTAATTGGATTAGGATTATAACTCCTAGTAGAATTAGGATTCCAACTCCTAATTAAATTAGGATTCTAACTCCTAGTTGGATTAGGATTCTAATTCCTAATAGGATTATGACTCTAACTCCTAATTAAATTAGGATTCCAACTCCGAGTTGGATTAGGATTCCAATTCCTAATAGGATCAGGATTCCAACTCGTAATTAAATTAGGATTCCAACTCCTAGTTGGATTAGGATTCCAATTCCTAATAGGATTAGGATTCCAACTCCTAATTAAAATAAGATTCGAATCCAACATGGTTTATAATCCCAAGTCTAGAGTACAAACTTGGCCAGGATATACATAAACCTATGAATCCCGATTGGACTCAGATTCAACCATGAATCTGTCTTGGACTCAGAATCAGAATGAACTCCGATATATTCCAAGATATCCAAATGAAAATACAACATCAAGAGTCTATTGCGTGTGACCCCATAGGATCCATATGACGATGGCAATGATGATTAAACATCATAAGTAGTGAGAGGTATCTAGCAACACATTACTACTACCCATGTCATAGGACTAAAGTCATCTTGGCAATCAACTCCCTAACAAGCAACGAGGATTCCCATGCATTCTAAATCCCTTTGCCTAAACCGATATCCCGCCATTGGATTAGTCTCATATTTATTAATCCAATCTATTGGTCATGACTCAAACAGTATGTCCATACATTCCTGTCAGGCACCAATGAGGTGGGGCGCCCCAAAGTGGATATCAAGCTTCCAATTAAGGAAGGGGTAAATCCGGCTATTGATCATCCATATCTTCATATGACTTATGATATGCCCAATGACAGTCGTTTTGATCACCCAATTACAGAGAGATGTAAGACTGTATTAAAACACATCCATCATCACATCTAGACATGGATACTCAAGTCTAAGGATCAATGCAAACCTGTTGTATGTGAGATTGACCTGTTGACTTAACAAGTCAATCCTCACGGTGGGTCACTTTAGTGCCACTAACACTGAAGCACTTGTATGTCTGCGTTAGTCTGCCTCGCATCTAACCAGCCCATACACCAGTCTCACATGCACCAAAGCTGTCCCTTGTCGGCTAAGGCACCTTGACTGGGGATTACAATGAGAATGGATCCAACCAAACTCATGGGACATTATTTATGCAATTCAATACATCAACGTAGGTAAAGTAATCTGCATAATAACGACCATGCCTTTATCAATTATATCAATTATATCAAAGTACATTCAAATAATGTCGGACCATGTTCATATATCAAAGTTTTCATGGGTTCTCAAACTTCAAAGGCATCACACATTCATCCCATAACGAATTGAGGTCTTCTTGAGTCTTGTTGACCTCCTTGGGGGTGTCCCTACATCAAGAATTCCCATAAAACACCAGGATCATCTTACGAGTGAACACCGAAGGATGTGAAGAGTTGTACTTTGTCAAGCAATTTCTAGAGCTAGTTGATGATGAAAACGTGCAAGTGCCCATCCTCTACAATCATGCACACATAGACTCCTCGAAGTTTCTCCAACCTCCGCGCTTGGTGCTAGCCTCGGGAGATGAGATCCAAGCCTCTAGGAAATTCTCAACTTGCGCCAATCACCAAGATCCAATGCCAAGGAGAAAGGGGAGTGTTGGTGACAAGGAGTGGGTCACACTACCACTTGTCCCAACCTTGAAGCAAAAATTCTTCTATTTGTTATCACCTTCAAGACCCTGACGCCAAGGAGGAGAGGTGAGGCGATAGTAGGAGATGAGAGAAGAGAACTGGTGCAAGAATCTCCCAAGACTCCATTTATAATACATGTACTAGCTTTTTTTGGAGATTATTTTTCATTATATTTAATATATAAATATTTAATATAATGAACAATGCGTCTAGGCCATGTATGAATTAAATCAATTAAATATATTAGCCAAATTGGTCAAGCATGAATATAAATATTTGATTAAATTTGCTTAACCACAAATTAGCAAATATATTAATTATTTAACCATGTATGTGCCTATTTATATTTTACAATTAAATATATAAATATATTTAATGTAAAATGCGCGTTGCATAATTAACTAGCCAAGAAAAAAATTATCTTGCCAATTAATAAATTTTATTTATTTATGTGACTTAAGTGTCAAGTCCCAAACTTGCACTAAGACCCTTGTTTGACTCATTTTGACAACACAATTCAACAGAGGTCAAACATGGTCCACTAGAGGTCAACTAGCGGTCAAACATTAACTAAATAAAATATCATATCCACAGAAGAAATCTCAAAGCAACAGACTCCCAAAGTGATCCAAATCACATGATGATTCAATCAGAGACTATCCGATCAGTATGAGACCTTGAGTGTCTTGGTGTGCAACCCTGTAGTTGGCAGTGATAATCTAAAATCATCACAAGCGTTGAGTGACACCTAGCAGTACATCATAGCTACCCAAGTCATTAGAATGGAGTCATGATTGATATCCCCTAAAACTGTAACAAGGTACATGTACCTATTTGTCCTTTTCCTAGGCTAATGTCTAGATTGGATAAGTGTGTCACACTTGTTTAACCCAATCAAATGGTCATGACTAAATCAGGTTTTTACCTGGGTATGTCTATACACTTTTAGTCATGCATCCATATAGGGGCGTCATGGACAGCAAGCTTCCACGCAAGGAAGGGGCAAAGCCTCTCTTGGCACATTGAATCGCTCATATGTCTCATGACACCCAATGACAACTATTATGACTTCCCTTTTATGGCGAAGCATTAGGTTGTTGGGAAACCCTGGGGATTTTAAAATTTTATTACATACATACAATAGAAGCAATCTCCAAAACAGGCTAGTCCCAAAAACCTAGAAGATCAAGTCAAGCGAGGGAGTCGACGCGGTGAGTAAGAGATAGTACCTCAAAGCAATGGATGGAGAAGTGATGTAGGCGTGTAAGTGTTCGCCCTCTACAGTCTCGCACACAGCCGATGCTTGAGTTCTCTCCTTCCACGCCTGGTGCTAGCCTCGAGAATAAGATGCATGCCTTTGGAAGAGTCTTCCTAGATCACATGCACCACCACCAAGGAGGGATGTGCTAAGGAGGAAGAAGGAAGAAGCAAGTCGCCATGCCAAAGCCTTACTTGAGCCAAGAGGAGGAAGAAGGAAGAAGCTTGTGGCCTTAATGGAAGAAGAAGCTCTAATGGATCCCTAGCTCTTGCCCCCTTTGACCTCCACGCCTAGAAGAGAAGTTGTGCACCAAGGGGTTTGGCTAGGATCTCTTTTATAAGATGAAGGGGTGGTTTAGGGTATATGGAAGGTGTAGGTGATTAGGGCTTGAATTAAGATAATTATTCAATCAATTATCTTAATCAAATCTTTAATCCCATTTGCTCCCAAGCCTTGCCTAAGCAAGCCCATGCCATATGCACCCACATCATACCTAATGAGGCAATTAGTCCATCCATGCACTTAGACCTAGTCAAAGCATGATGAAAGTTTGCCTAATGTGTCATGGGCGCATGTCCTAATTTAATTAGGACTCTAATTTTGTAAATAATCAGCCCACATTTGCCCACTAACTTCTAATTAATGTCTCATGTGATTAAATCAAATCCAATTTGAATTAATCACTTGGAAGAAACCAAATATGGCCATAGGCGCCAATCCTAGTCCAATTAGGAGTCCTCATGTGTCTGCGCCTATTAATTCTCCCCATTATACCCTTTAGTGATGGAGGTGGGTTCACTCACAAATAAGGGTGCATTCAAACAACGCTTTAAGAAAATAATTTTTTTGTATTTTTAGATAAAATCCGAATTTACTCTAACGAAGTT
>JANTFE010001470.1:5140-16788 GCA_027562315.1 Costus pulverulentus | reverse complement strand
TCCTTAGAGTCCCTCCAAAGGTGCGCAAGATCCTCCAAGTGGTTGAGTTGCGTTGAAGATTTGAGAAGAAAGGGGAGAAGGGAAAGGGCTCGGCCCTTTAGAGGAGAGAGGAGGTAGAAAACTTCTTTAGGCGACACAAGCACCAATGCTAACACAAGGGCTTTTTTTCACTAGGCAACTAATAGACAAAGAGAGGGGAGGTTACAATTTATAGGCTCAACAAGCCATGGGCAAGGGTGACATTTCACCCTAGGCGCAAATCACAACATTATGGAGGAAATTAATGCTCAATAAAAACATTTCCATCCTCAATTTCGAATTTCAAATTCTTTCTTTCTTGTAGCCGAATTCTCTTGGGCTCCTTCCTTCTTTGCTTGGATGAGATGGTGCCTCTTGCATTGGATTCATTTGAATTCGAAAAACTTCCTTCAAGATGCATGGGCGGCTAAAGGCTTCCAAAGGTGGCTCCACAAATTGGGGATCTAGATGATGATCCCTTGATTTGTGGATCTAGATTGATCCTTGATGGTTAGGCGCATTGATGGCTCTTCACTTGGCAATTCGTGGGCTGGTTTCTCTCATTCGAAATTTTCTTCATATTAGGTGGCGCCTTGGTTAATTTTGGAAGGTGGAGTTGCATTTATTGTAAGCCCCTTCAACTTGAAGTCTTTAGTTGAAGTAGTTGAAGTGCTTCCTTCCATAATTGGAGCTTTACTTGAGTGGCTTAGCTTGAGCTTCCTAGCTTCCCTTGAGCTGGGCTATAACCTGCCCAATTATTGACACAAAAACCAGTAGACTATTCTAGGAAGTAATGCTTGACCAAATAAGGAAACTACACAATGCACTAGGGCTTTTATTCAAGGCAAATAAGGAAACTACAAATAAGGAAAGAAAGGTGACCTAGGATGAAAAGCCATATCTGAGGGGCTTCCTCCTAGTCCTTCCAGACCTTCTTGGGGCAGGGTTGGCCCCTCCATCATTTAGTATACTTATCTCTTCATTACAACTTATTAGCAAGCCCCATTGAGTAATAGGACAAGCCCAAACTTCATTATGCATGTGAACCAAGTCATTGGATCCAATTCAGTTTAACCCACAGTCAAATGAGGCTAACCATGGTTAATTTTGGGTCAACATGCCAAAGATGAAGTTTGGCTCCAATAAGCTTCTTCCATCTCATCAGACCCATTGGCGCTGATGAAATCTCCCAAATAGATCCAAGTTATGAATAACTTGATCTGAAGGCTACCCGATTAATACAAAAACTCAAGCATCAAGGTGTGACCCTGTAGGTTCCACAATGACAACTGTTTTAACCTCCCAACTATGGTGAGATGTTAGGTTGTATCAAAGCATGTCCCTAACCATATGGAAGAGTCAATGACCTGAAGTCAAAGGATCAATGCATCACCTATCACTTGTAAGGTTAACTTATGACACCAAGTTAGAGCCTCACAGCGGGTCATCCAATATATCCACCACTGATATACCCATATATCTATGTTTGCACCTTATGCCTAAGCAACCCATATACCAGTCTCATATGTACCAGAGCTATCCCATATCCACTTAGGTACTTAACTGGATAGAGTTTGAGCATAGATACAATCTGTCCCCAAGGATATTATTATGTAAGTACATAAACGTAGATGTAAACATAACATAATAATGACAATGCCAGAATGATATATATAAGATATCAATGTCAAATAGTTCATAAGATAGACCAACATCTGGTCCTAAGGGCATATACACTAACAGTCTCCCACCTGCACTTAGAGCTAGTTGTTGAGAAATCTCAACCCCATGCCCTTGGTATAATCATCATGCTTCTGTTACGCCAAAGCCTTGGCTAGTGGGTCTACTAGATTGTTGTCAGTGTCAACTCTACTAATCTTGACATCACCTCTGTCAATGATCTCTCTTATTAGGTGAAATTTGCTGAGTGTGTTTGGATTTTTGATGAGACCATGGTTCCTTTGCCTGTGCAATCACTCCATTGTTGTCACAATAGAGCTCAATCGGATCCGCAGTAGTTGGAACAACCTGAAGTTCAAAAATGAACTTCCTGATCCAAATTGCTTCTTTGGCTACATTAGAAATGGCGACATACTCAACCTCGGTTGTAGAATCAGCTATGGTGGATTGCTTGAAGCTTTCCTAGCAAACAATGCCTCAATTCATCTTGAACAAATAGCCTGCCTGCGATATGAAGTCATCAGGGTCTGACTGGAACGACGTATCCATGTAGCCCTAAACAATGAGCTCTTCCTATCCCCCATGGACCAAGAACAAATCCTTAGTTCTTCTTAGATACTTCAGGATGTTCTTTACAACCACGCAGTGCTGCAGACCAAGATTTGATTAGTATTGGAGGGTTATACCCACAGCATAAGCCACATCTGGTCTAGTACACAATATCACACACATGATCGAATCTCCTGCCGAAGCATAGAGTACTCGATTCCTATCATCCCTCTCAGCCTATGTGGTGGGACACTGGCTCTTTGAGAGAATAAAGTCATGTCCCACTAGAAGGTATCCCTTATCAGATTACTCCAAGTTGAACCTCTCCAGGACCTCATCAATGTAGGTACTCTAACTAAGGGCCTAGAGCCTCTTGGATCTATCCTTGTAGATCCTCATGCCTAGGATGTAGGTGGCCTCCTTTAAGGCCTTTATAATGTAGGATGGAAAATCCTAACGCCCAAGAATAACCTTAGGTATGGGGCTCTTCTAAAATAATAGTGAAACAATGTTCTAACATGGTGATGTCTAGCATGCGATTCTAAAGATTTCAGAGGGAAAGAAGGCACCCGAGGCCTCCTCGAAAGAAGGGGCCCGAACCCTTTCTTGGTCCTTTACCAAATGAGTTGCTGCCGAGAGGTTCTCCCAAGAATTTTGTTGTCATGAAGAGAAGAGAAATAGTCTTAACGAGAAGAGGAGAGATTGGTAGGAGAGAAGTAGAAGAGAACCCTTAACTTAGCAAGCAAGGGGGAAGAGAAAGATAAGAGAGGAGAAAGCTCAACTCTCGGTACACAAGAGGACAAGCTCCACTCTCGGCACAAGCAACACAACACAAACACAAGTTTTCCAAAAACAAAATCGACTCCCTGCAAGGTGTAAATTACAAGGGCTTTAAACCCCTTTCTCCCTCAATGGTACAAATTCCTCAAGTTCATCTAATGGCTGCCTTCTCTTGGTTTGAATTTGGATGGTGATGATGATGCAATCCTTCAAGCAATTCTATTTGTGGGTGTGGGCGGTTTCTTGAGCTTCATTAGCGCATGCAAGAGGTGGTGAAGGTTGATTGGCATTTGATGCATGCATGGCATTTATTGGATGGTTTGAAGAGTTGTCTTTGACTTGGATAAGTGTTGAAGCCGATTTGTGAAAAGGTTCTGTGGAGGCTTGGATGCATGCTATCCATGCCTTGGTCCATTCGAAGAGGTGCCTTTGAGTTTTCAAATTGTAGCTGCATGGTTGAATATCTTTGACTTATTGTCCGTGTCTTGAATTGAAACTTCAACCGAGTAGGATGATGCATGCGCCTCTTAATAGCTGTTGGTGAAGAGGCATGTCTTGAATTGAAACTTCAACCGAGTAGGATGCTGCATGTTGTGTTGATGAGGTGGCAGTTGCCTTGACTTGCATGAGTATTGGCGGTGGTGACTTGATGTTGACTTTGACTCCATCCATTGTTGACCGAAGTTTGCTGATAGTGGATGAAGCTTGAGGGTTGTTATTGGGAGTTGATTGAAATTGGATGTGGGCGTTGACCATGTTGGATGTTGACTTGAAGATGTTGACATTGACCTTTTGACTTCTTCAATATTGAGGGCTGATTTGTAGTTGAGGGGTTTAGAGGTGCCTTGTAAGTGCATTACAGGTGCATACACCCTAGGCTAAGCAACAACCTAATACATTCATTACAAAATAAAATAAGGGTTTGGAAAATAAATCCTAGACTAATCCTAACTACAACATTAACCATAAGTGCATAAATTAAAGATAATGTTGCAACATACAATCCCAAAATATCAAAATACGACAAGTTTTTAAAATAACATCAAACATAATTAAATCCTTTGAGATCCTTGGAGACGTCCCTACATCACTTCATCTATAAACGCTTCCCTAACCACGTCTTCATAGATTGAAGACTAGGGATATCATTTCCAATGAGCAGTATGTCATCGACATACAAGACCAAAAAAGTCACCAAGCCCCACTGAATTTTCTGTACACACATGAGTCAAACCGAACATTCCAACTTCGAGATGCTTGCTTTAATCCATAAATGGATCTCTTTAGCCTGCAGCCCTTATTGGGCTCTACAGGATGGATGAAGCCATCAGACTATGACATATACACATCATCTGTCAGCTTTCTATTAAGGAACGCTATCTTAACATCCATCTGCCATATCTCATAATCATGATATGCAGATATAGCAAACAAGATTCTAATGGATTTAATCATGAAAACTGGCAAGAAAGTTTCATCATAGTCCACCCCGTGGACCTGTCTGAATCCTTTAGCCACAAGTCTACCTTTATAGGTAACTATGTTATCATCCATGTCAGTCTTCCTATTGAATACCCTTTTACACCCTATGGGTTTTACCCCATCTGGTAGCTCAACAAAGTACTAGACTTGGTTAACTGACATAGAATCCATCTTGGATCTCATGGCCTCAAGCCATTTCTCAGAGTCCGGTCCAGTGAACGCCTCGTCATAGGTTCTAGGCTCATCCTCAATTTTGAAGATCCCATTGTGTTGAGTCAACAGTGGCCCATACCTCTCTGGTGCACGACGTATCCTCCCAGACCTATGCAGGACCTATGTCTGAGCCTTCGGCACAACAATCGGTGCAGGTGGCTTAGGTTCCATTTCAATGTCTTGTGGTTGCACTTGGACCTCGTCCAAGTCAAACTTGCTCCCACTAACTTCTTTCATGAGAAATTCCTTCTCTAGAAAGATAGCACCCAGAGCAATAAAAACTTTGTTCTCTATGGGAAATTAGAAGTAGTATCCTTTAGTTTCTTTAGGATACCCCACAAACACACATTTATCAGATCTGGGTTCTAGCTTGCTAGAATCCTGACGTTTGACATAAGCTTCACATCCCTATACTCTAATAAAAGATAGGGTTGGGCGTCTGCCACTCGTATGGAATATTGAGACACTCTTAGATGGAACGTTGTTCAAAATGAGAGAAGTTGTCTTAAGTGGATGACCCTAGAACGAGGGTGGTAGAGTTGCATGACTCGTCATGGATCGAATATTTGTACAAATATGAGCTCCGCATGCAACATCCAATACCCATGACATAGAAGTACAAAGGTTGACTTCAGTAACATAAATACTTAAGCTAGAAGACAAGGGCTTGCCTTTCTTCTTCTCATTATGAAGTTGTTTACAGTCCCTTATCCAGTCACCCTACTCGCCACAGTGGAAGCACCTATGTTTCCTTTGTCTTCTTCACCTTCTTTTTCAATGCTTTGTTCGAACCCTTAACACTGCCTTTAGCACGTGCCTTACCCTTCTTTTTCATTTTCTTGGTTGCAAGAACCAAAAGAATAGAGTTGGGTTTGGTATTGACCATTTCTCGCTCGGTCATCTAGAGCATATTCAATAGTTTCTCGCATGTGCATTCAATATGGTTCATGTTAAAATTTATAATAAATGGACTGAAGCTAGAAGGCAGGGACTGCAGAATAAGATCTGTGACTAGCTCGTTATTGATTATGTGTCCCAGTCTCTTGAGATGATCCACATACTCGATGATCTTGGGTACATGGGGACCCACTAGAGCACCCTCCAATAACTTGCACCGAAAGACTGCTTTGGCGATGTCATATCTCTCAGTTCTAGCCTGAGTCTCGAACATCTATTTCAGATGTGTTATTATCTGAAACTCATTCTACTCCACACATTGCACCTGAAGTTTAGGTGCCATAGTGACTAGCATAAGACATGCATGTTCCAAAGTGTCATTTTGATGCTTTCTAAAAGCATCCCTATCAGCCACTTGGGCATTAGGTACAGGAGGTGCATGAAGAGCTTGCTCAAGGACATGCAACTTCTTCTTGAGCTTGAAGGCTATCCTCAAGTTCCGATGCCAGTCCATAAAGTTGCTACCAACTAACTTATGCTTCTCAAGAAGGGATCACAGTGTTAATCCACTATTGCTCACTGCCATTTTATCAACAATAACCAAGAAAAGCATATTAGTAATACTTTGAATCATTTAATCTAGACTTGTATTAAATGATCATGGCTCCTACTATTTTAATCGAATTGACAACCCACAACATTAATTGGGAAATATGAGATTTCCTAGTGAGATGAGATTCTTATTTCACAGGAGGCTTCACGTCCCACGAGGGTGGGATGAGATGCACAAAGTGACCCATGTTTCTTAAGGTAGGTATGTCGGCCGATTGTACTTGGCAATTCCCCTTATTGAGATAGTCTAGGCATTTCATGTCCAGTGAGGGACAGAAACAATATAAAACCCTAACCTCTCAAAGTTGCCTCTAGAGTTAAGTCTTATCCTAATCATTATCCCCAGGGTAAACAGTTTACTTGTGAAGACACGTCTCGGTTAAAGCTAGACTAGGAAACCATTGTCATCATGCACCTTCTCAAGATAAGTGGGTGTGTCCCACGAGGATGGAAAATAGTGCACAATACCACTAATCGATAGCTTGATGAGGGCTACGATTTAGAAGGCCTATTTCAGACTTGATATTTTGTTTAAGGGTTTTTGAGGTCTCATCCTCTTAGTTTTATCTTTTGTCTAACATTACAAGTATGCAATCACATAGTGATAACAATAAGAGAAAACACATCCAGGCATGCTTTAGAAGATTAGGAAAGCAGCAAATAAGTGATGTGGTCATAGCCTAATGAACACATTGAACCAATACATGCCTGAGGTTTTCAATGGTTGACCTAGGTGACAAGCACCAAACATGACCTAACCTAGCCGCCACTAAGATCCTTGTTCATGCACGGCTCCAAGGTCCTCCAAGTCAAGGTATAGCTCTTAAACCCTAGAAGCACCCCTATGAAAAGCCTATAACTGCCCTTTGAAGGGTTTGGCCAATGCCTTGCTCTTTGTGCCACCATCTAAGATGCGCCACCAAGATTTGGTCCAAAGCCAAAACATTATGAAGGATGTGCCCCTTAATCTTCAACTTACAAAACAAAAGGAAAAAGAGTGGCACACATGCCTTACACAAATACATCGCAGGCATACAAGGGGCTTGACTATGACCACAACACCATGCACAAGCAAGATACCTATCTCATGCTTTTCTATATTCTTATGAAAAACATAAAATCTGAATTTTAATTTTTCATCAAAATATGTCTCTTTTCCTCAACCTCTTATCACAAATCCTTTGGTTCTTTGTTTCTCTCAAGAGTCTACAAGTGGCATACTCATTGCCCTTCTTGCAATCCTTAACTTACTAAAATTAGGGCAATCACCTAGTCCATGCCTCGCATAATCTCAACAAGTCTCACATGATGGGTCTATACCATCATGTGAGGAGAAATTATTTCTTCCACATATGGGTCTATCCCAGTCATGTGAAGAAAGTGAAAAACCAAACAAAATCGAATAGAAGTTAGGAATAAAAAACCTACAATTTTTCCTACTTAGAAGAACCGTGAGACATCATATGCAGAATTTTCAAAAACAACATATGACATGGGAGCATACAAGAAAGAATAGAACACTGTTTGAGTCTCGCAAGTTCTTCTGATACCACTATTGGGAAAACCCAGGGATTTTAAAATTTTATTACCTACATACAGTGGAAGCAATCCCCGAAACTGGCTAGTCCCAAAAACATAGAAGATCGAGTTAAGCGAGGGAGTCGATGTGGTGAGTAAGTGATAGTACCTCAAAGTAATAGATGGAGAAGCGATGTAGGCGCCCAAGTGTTCGCCCTCTATAGTCTCGAACATAACCGATGCTTGAGTTCTCTTCTTCCACAGCCGATGCTAGCCTTAGGAAGAAGATCCACGCCTTTGGAAGAGTCTTCCTTGATCACTTGTGCCACCACCAAGGAGGGATGCGCCAAGGAGGAAGAAGGAAGAAGCAAGCTGCCAAGCCAAAGCCTTACTTGCACCAAGAGGAGGAAGATGGAAAAATGAAGTAGGACATGATTTTAGGGTTTTATATGAAGATCATCTTTAGCTAAGAAGCTATGCATGTGATTCTAGGAAATAAGCAAGTATGAAAAGAAGTAAGAGGGGAAGAGGGTAGAATTTACCTGTGGCCTCTATTAGGGAAGGGGCCTAAATCCCTTTCTTTGCTCCAAGCTCCCATGTCTTGGCGTTCAGGCTAGATATGGGTAGCTAAATGACCAACATTCAAATCAAATAAGCAAGGGGAGGACGAAATACATGTGTCCCCAAACTCCCCTTAAACTACAATAAAGAAGGTCCTTAGGGGGGTCTTGATCAAAAGGCTTCTTTCTCCAAGGTGTTTGCTTTGTTGTCATGCCTTCTATGCCTCCTACTTCTTCATGTCCAAGAGGGGAGAACTTCAGCAAGATTCACATGGAAAGGAAGGTTATGGAGATGGAAGAAGAAGCTTTGGTGGTGAAGAGAAGAGGTAGAAGAAGAATACACTTTCGAATAGCTAGAGGAAGAAAAGGGGAAGAGAAAGTAGTCTTGGTTGGAATCCACCAAACCAAACAAGCATTCATGCACACAACATAATGTTTTTTTTCTGAAAATGCATTGACTAATGTGCAAGTGAATAATACAAGGCTTATAACTCTCTCCTCCCCTCAACGTTTACATTTGTAAAGTTACTAACTAGCCCTTGTCCAATTCAAATCAATGGCATGGATGGAAGGTAAATTCGAATGAATGATGGTGATGATCCTCTCTTGGTGCCTCTAGTTGCTGGTGGGAGCTTTGCATGCATTGGTTGCATGCTAGGGGCGCATGCAAATGTTCAATTAGTGCTTGAAGGGGGCTGGTTGGCGCATGGCTTCTCATTGGTGGATGAAGGGATGCTTTGACCCTC
The DNA here is from genome assembly GCA_027562315.1 of Costus pulverulentus. Taxonomy (NCBI): domain Eukaryota; kingdom Viridiplantae; phylum Streptophyta; class Magnoliopsida; order Zingiberales; family Costaceae; genus Costus; species Costus pulverulentus. The sequence continues at coordinate 7,733 of JANTFE010001470.1, read as the reverse complement.
ATTGGTGGAGAATGGAGGTGGAGTTTGAATTCTGAATTGGTGGTGGCGCCAAGTGGTTGTCTTGAGTTGAGTTGGCGCATGGCTTCTCATTGGTGGATGAAGGGATGTCTTGATGATCATTGGTCGAATGTGGATGCTGAAGTTGCATGCTAAGTTGGTGTTGATGCCTATGTCAAGTAATATGCTGAATTGTCTTTATGAGGTGGTGGCCAAGTGGCATAGAGGTGAATTGTTGCTGTGTTGTATTGAATCTTGACTTGATGGAGGGCTGATGGCTGGTAGATCTTGCTTGATTTTTAAGAGTTTGATGAAGGGCTGATCTTGGGTGGATTGTTGCCTTTGATGGATGGTGGATCTTGATTGGATCATTGATGGGCTAGATGGAGGGCTAATCTTGAGTCTTGGGAAGGAGATGGTGCCTTGTATGTGAATTACATGTGCAATCACCCTAGGCTAAAGAACAACCTACAACATCATCTAGGAAATTAAAAACACTTAAAAGAAAATAAAATCCTAGGCTACCCTATTCTAAAGCAAGATCATGAAAGTAACAAAATACAAGATAAGCTTCAAAATTCATGAAGTCCCAAAATACAAGGATTGGAAACTTCATGGAGATGCTCCTGCATCAGCTTTCTCAGGGGCAAAAGAATTCTTATCCAAAGAATTAAAATTGAGATCTCAACTTTGTAGCTTCTAGTGGCCAACCCAATGTACAAAGATCATCTCGGTTGGGGTAGCTTGGATGGCCTTGATCATTAATCTTTAGTTTTGGGGGCCATCCCATTGTATGAAAATTGTCTTCAACTTTCTTGATGTTGTCAACCCTGCCAATAAGAGAAAGATTTTTCAAAAGTAGCTATTTTCTCACATGCAGCAATAATATTTGATTTGAAAATATGATATTCAAATATAATAGTTTTGAACGAGAAACAGGGCAGGTATGAGCATGGAATTCTAGACATTATGCTTGATGTTTTCTACAAAGTATGATTTGGAAGAATTAAACCAATGTCAGATTCATGATCAATCTTACCATGTAGTTTTTCATTTAAAGCAAAAGATGATTTCATGTGTAGCATATGCATAGTCATGGCACTATCAACACAAGTTTCAAGTTTGAAAGCAGCATAGCAAAAGATCATGTTCATCATAGGGTTATCCTTACTTGGTGATTGTGTGTCCACTAAAGCATGGTTTAGGGTTGAGCTCATGGGTGGTTTAGCACAGAGTTCAGTGTTGGATTCCCTTTGTGTGGTTGGAAGTATTACCAAGTTAAGAGTGGGAATAGGTTGGGGTGGTGAGATTTGATCAGACTCAAGATTCAAGGGTGGTGGTTCCATGGATAAATCAATAGAGGATTCGATGCTAGGTGGGTCAAGAAGTGGTTCATGTTCATAAGAGGGCTGAGGTGTGCCTAAGGATAATGTTGCATGTTCTAGTCCAGGCCCTTAGAGTGATGGCAATGAGGAGGGTCCTAGTAGGTACCGTTGACAAACTATGGGTTTAGGAGGGGTCAAGCTATGCCTCAGCTCACTAGATGTGTTCAAGTGGAGAGTTTTGATTTGGTCAATCACAAGAACCTCCACTTTATACTCTTTTCTAGGCTCAGAAATAGTGGTAAGGGCTTGAGAAATTTCTAGAAGATGAGTTGCCTTAATGTCCTCATGGTCTGGTTCAATGTCATCCTTTAGAGTGGGATTGGGCTGCAGTAACTGTAAGGGTGGAGTCTGCCCACTTTCAATTTCAATTTTAGATCCAGGCTAGGTTCAGATTCAGATTCAGAGTCAGAGTCAGTTTCAGAGTTTGGTAGTATGGTTAGATCAACTTGCCCTAGGTCATCCTCACTAGTATAATTGGGGGAATAGATGTCCTTTTCATTTTCCATGTTTTGGATAATTATGGTCGTGGCTTGCTTAGGGAAATCTTTAGGAATCGGATGATCAACTTAGTTAGCTTGAGTTTTAGGTGGTGGTGTTGGAGTTCTAGCCCATTTAATCTCATACTCAATTTTTAGAGCTTGTTGGCAGGATTCTTCAAAGGTCTTAATAGGATAATGCATGATACCATTCCATATATCATTCCTAAGTCCCCTCTCAAACCGCTCAAGGGCTATCCTTGGCTCTTCAACTACGTCACATCTAAAAAGTAAGTCTTCAAGCTTATCCATATATTTGGCCACAGAGTCATTTTCTTGGGCCAACCTAGACAATTGGTCACTCATGTATTTCCTATAGTGTGCAGTTAAATAACGCTCTCTTAACTTTCATCTCATATGCTTCCATTTTATGGTTTGAAGTCCATGACTTTCTAACTGACCCTTCACGGCATGCCAATACTTTTTTGCCGAGCCACATAAAAGAAGTTGGGCATGCAGTACGTTCCAATCTTCAAGTGTATCACTCCATTCAAAATATTGCTCAACAAGTTTTAGCCAATCTAGAAACCCATGGGAGTCTATGTTTCCTCCAAAAAGTGGTGGGCTTTGTTGGGGTATGCCCTTAAGGCTAATGTTTGAGGCCTTGGGATTATAAACTGTATCATGTAATAAACTGGTATGTTTATAAAGGCATGGTTATTATTCAGGTTGTTA
>JANTFE010014617.1:0-10380 GCA_027562315.1 Costus pulverulentus | reverse complement strand
TATTTTTGGAAAGTAATAAGCGCCACTTGCTATAACGCCTCAACGCTCGATTCTATTCTCGTCACCTTCTCTTGCTTTGACGAGAGACTTGCATTTTTGTGTGTGAACGAGGTGGACGAAAAAGAAGAGGATTCGCCCAAGCATAGATCTCTTCATCCCTTCAAGCGATCAAGGACACCTAAGGTCCTTGCTAGCACAAGGAACGCCAAAGGAAGTAGGCGACATCTTCTTGTGTGCGTCTTCTTTGGAGGAGAGCGGCATCACTCTCTACTTCCAAGTCGCCATTCGAACCAATGGCTTTGGTATGATCTTCTTTCGATCTTTACAACGTCTTAAGGTTGATCATATGAACATATATTACATGCGATCATGATGAAACCCTAATTCCGCTGCCAAAAGAATTTACTTGCGCCACCATAGGGTTTCGCTCCCCCTTGAAGGGGACTCTTCAAATTCCATATATGGAATTAAGCCATGCGCCAATGATGAATCCTACTCTCATTAGGATTCCAATCTTGCCTCAATTAGATTTAATCCACAATCCCTAATTGGAATTAGATTTCAATACTAATTAGGCCCATGAATTAAATCCTTATTGGATAAGTATTTACACCCAACACAATGGGCCTTATCCAAATCCAATTCCTATTAGAAATTGAATCCTAGTTGGATTAGGATTTGCGCCCAACCACTATGGGCCTTATCCAAAACCATATTCTTATTAGGATTTGAATCCTAATTGGAATAGGATTCTAATTCCTAGTAGGATTAGGATTCCAACTCCTAATTAAATTAGGATTCCAACTCCTAGTTGGATTAGGATTCCAACTCCTAGTTGGAATAGGATTGTAACTTCTAATTAAATTAGGTTTCCAACTTCTAATTAAATTAGGATTCCAACTACTAGTTGGATTAGGATTCCAACTTCTAATTAAATTAGGATTCGAATCCAACATGGTTTATAGTCCCTAGTCCAAGTCCAACTCCCATACAGAGTACAAACTTAGACAGGATATACATAAACCCATGAATCCCAATTGGACTCAGATTCAACCATGAATCTGTCTTGGACTCAGGATCAAAATGAACTCAAATACATTCCAATTAATCCAGATCAAAATACAATGTCCAGAATCTATTGAGTGTGACCCCATAGGATCCATATGACGATGGCAATGATGATAAAACATCATAAGTAGTGAGAGGTATCTAGCAACACATCACTACTACCCATGTCATAGGACTAAAGTCATCTGGCAACAACTCCCTAACAAGCAACGAGGATTCCCATACATTCTAGATCCCTTTGCCTGAACTGATATCCTGCCATTGGGTTACTCTGATATTTATTAATCCAATCTATTGGTCATGACATAAACAGTATAGCCATACATTCCCGTCATGCACCAATGAGGTGGGGGGCCCCAAAGTGGATATCATACTTCCTATTAAGGAAGGGGCAAATCCTACTATTGGTCATCCATGTCTTTATATGTCTTGTGATATGCCCAATAACAGCCGTTTTGGTCACCCATTTACGGAGAGACGTAAGACTATATCAAAGCATACCCATCATCATATCCAGACATGAATACCTCTAGTCTAAGGATCAATGCAAACCTCTTGCATGTGAGATTGACCTATTGACTAGACAAGTCAATCCTCATGGTGGGTCACTCTAGTGCAACTAATGTTGAAGCACCTGTATGACTATGTTACTATGCCTCGCACCTAACCAGCCCATACACCAGCCTCACATGCACCAAAACTGTCCCTTATTGGCTAAGGCACCTTGACTGGGGATTACTAATGAGAATGGATTCAACCAAACTCCTGGGACATTATTTTTGCAATTCAATACATCAACGCAGGTAAAGCAATCTGCATAATAACGACCGTGCCTCTATCAATTTTATCAATTATATCAAAGTACATTCAAATAATGCCGGACCATGTTTATATATTGGTCTGTAGGGCATAAACACTAACACCTCCATCTCATCAGGCCCATTGGCGCTCATGAAATCTCTCAAATAGATCTAAGTTATCCAATAACTCAATCTAAAGGCTACCCGATCAATACGAAAACTCGAGTATCAAGGTGTGCGACCCTATAGGTTCCTTTGACGTTGGCAGTACTATCCTAAAGTCACCACAAGCAGTGAGTGGCACCTAGCAGTGCATCGCTGCTACCCAAGTTAGAGGAATGGATATCGACATCGACATCCCCATCATCGCAACTAGGTACAAATGCATTACAGTGTCACACCCCTAGAAATAATATTTATTATCTGTTCTGTTTAACACGAAATTCCCAAGATCCAAAATCAAATCGAACAAAATTTGAGAACAACTTCATAAACATAGTCCTAAGTTAATGACAATTCATGTAATCAAATCATTAATCATCAACCAACCACAAAGATAGATTAACCATCAGACTTCATTTACACAACTAGTTCATATGTATAGTGTGATATCATATCCAAACTTGCTCAAACATCTTCTATACACAACATATATAGATATATGAGCATAACATGCTATGCTTTACATTACTACATCAACTGAACAAGAGCGTAGTAGCAAAATTTCCTCTCTACACCTCCTTCATTGCCTCAAGGAAAAACAACCAATGCTAGCCTGTAATATATAAAGCCAAAAGAGTGAGCTATAAAACTCAACAAGATCTACTTTGCCCATGCAGCAAAATACATTATAATAGGCAAAAGAGAAGCATCAATATGGAATTTATCAAATGGATGTCGAAACTCATACCATAATGACATTCTAAACATAGAGCATAAGGATGATCTCAAGAACCCAAGTAATCCCATGAGTACCAAAATGACACAAAGGAACTAGTGATAGCATTATTAACTCATGAATATTACAGTATCATAGACAGAGTAGTGGGAACAAAGCAAAACAAAGTCCTCCACGTTTGGAAGCAAGACTAACCCACATCTGAGAAAGCCCACAAAACAAAAGCCGGCAAAGGCTCACCATGGCCCAATCAAATTTGAAAGGAGGGACTCTAGAGGTGGCTCCCATTGACTCAAGAGGTGGCCCCCATTATTTCTAATGTGGCACTTTGCTCCATGGAGCACTTAGCTCCACATCCATCACTTTATTCCCATAAATGGGATCAAATCATTTTCCCACTATAAGATGTAAGGGCCAAAGAACAATGGTTCATAACAAGGTCAAAGTAACGAAATGGCATTATTGTCTTCATACAATTGCCCTTACAACATGATCATGGCTAAAAGTAGCAAAAGTGTACAATGACAAACCCCCATGCCAGCAACTAATAATCATAATACCAGAAAAGGACATTGATCCATTCATCAAAATCATGTGCATGGAAGGTGCATAAGAAGAACTGCAAATTCTACCATAAGAGTTCAATAGACAATATCAATTTGTTCAGCTCACTTCATTCACATGAATCATCAGGATATACGGCATAAAACCATACAATATAGGACTCATTGAAATCCTATTTGAGTCTACCTTCCAATAAGCTTGGTTTGAGTCCATTTGGTAAAGTACACAAAAAGATATAAGGGTTATGCTAACAAAAGGTCAAGCTGCCCTGTTTCCAGAAATTCCAGGGCATTGATCTCGCAAATCCAGTAGGTTTAAGAGTAAAATGCATACGAAGATATTCAATATATGCTCCGGTGGAAATCTCTTTGAATAAACTTTCGTACAAAACAAGAATTACTCAAAATGGAGTTTTAAATCGGAAGTTCTGAGCAAAACAATACAGGTAGGTCAGTCTGGTATGACAGACAACGTATACTGGATGTTGCTGCATAATTGATGCCCTAGCTCTGATTAACTATATATAATATTGGATGCATTGGAAAGGTTGTCTAGTCTTCTTTCACACAAATCAATTCTCACTGATAAACCACTTGTGTGCACGAAGATATAGAATAAGAACCCTAACAAGGTCAGAATTATATACTCACATCACCATAACCATTCTTTGAAAATTCTCCACATTAGTTTAGCATCAACTTCAAAATTCATTTTGAGTTCAACAAATCAGAGTATGAATTTATAAAACCATTAATGTAGGGCATAGGGTAGAAACTTGCCTTATGCACAATTTTGCTTTCTCCAATTTCTTCTTCTCCAAATTCACCACCCTACTTTGCTCTCCCAACCTAAACGTGAATGGCAGGTAAAAACACCTCTTTTCCCTTTTTTTTCCCCTCATTTTTACCTCATTAGTCATCCCCAAGAATGAGGTGTCTTCACCTTATTCATCTTCACCTCATGCAAGCTTGAGGTGGCTTGCAAGACAAGCATGAGGTGTTTTTCACTTTATTCATTCACTTAAGTAATTATATCCTTTCTATCTTATTTTTTTTGACTTTACAAAATCATGAGAATTCACTTATTCAAATTCCCAATTAAGTGATCAATATGCATCCTAAATGATTGAATTTACTCTTTAGTCTTTTTCTTTATGCATTATTCCTCTTGAGTTAATATGGGTATTTATCTATCATTACTTGATACTCGTCATAATGATATATAAATCATGGATATCACATACAGTCTCTTCGCCAAACTTATATTCGATTGGACCAGTGTGTCATCACTTGTTTTTGCCCAATCACATGGTCATGACTAAATCAGGATCTCACCTGGTTATGGTCATACACTTTCAGTCATATAACCATAGAGGAGCTCCACGAATATCAAGCTTCCCTCATAAAGGGGTAAATCCTCTGTCTGTCCATTGACCTTCTCATATGGGTCGTGACATTCTCAATGACAACCGTTATCACCTCCTAACTACGGCAAGATGTTAAGTTGTATCAAAGCATATCTCTAACCATATAGAATGGTCAATGACCTCAAGTCAAGGGATCAATGCATCTCCTATCACTTGTAACGATAACTCATGACACCATATCATAGCCTCACAGCGGGTCGGTCCAGTATGTCCACCACTGATATACCCATATGACTGCGTTAGCACCTTGTGCTTAACCAGCCCATATGTCTGTCTCACAAGTACCAGAGTTGTCCCATATCCTCTCAGGTACATTGATTGGGGACAACCATTTGAGCATAGATCTACTCTATCTCGAGGGACATTATCATGTAAGTACATAATCACAGATGTAGACAAACGATGATAACGACAATGCCAGAATGATGTATATATCAATGTCAAGTAGCACAAAAGATGGACCAATACTAGGTCCTAGGGCATAAACACCAACAATCTCCCGACTTACACTAAGACCTAGAGGTGGAGGAATCTCAACCCCATATCCCTAGCGTGACCATCATGCTTCTACTGCACCAAAGCATTGGTTAGTGGGTCTGCCATATTGTTCTCTTTGTTAACTCTACTAATCTTGACATCACCTCAGTCAATGACCTCTTTGATCAGGTGAAATCTTTTGAGTATGTGTTTGGACTTTTGATGAGACCTTGATTTCTTGGCTTGTGCAATTGCCCCATTGTTGTCACAGTAGAGCTCAATGGGATCCACTGTACTTGGAACCACCTGAAGTTCAGAAATGAACTTCCTCGTCCAAACACCTTCTTTGGCTGCCTCAGAAGCATCCACATACTCAGCCTCGATTGTAGAATCAGCTATGGTGGATTGCTTTAAGCTCTTCCAGCAAATAGCGCCTCCATTCATCTTGAACACATAGCCGGCCTGCGATCTAAAGTCATCAGGCTCAGACTGGAATGACGCATCAGTGTAGCCTTGAACACTGAGCTCTTCTTGTCCCCCATAGATCAAGAACAGATCCTTAGTTCATGTCAGACACTTACGGATGTTCTTTACAGCCACCCAGTGTTGCAGACCTGGATTGGATTGGTATCGATTGGTTATGCTCACAGCAAAAGCCACATCTGGTCTAGTACACAATATTGCATACATGATTGATCCCATTGCCGAAGAATAGGGCACTCAACTCATGTCAAACCTCTCAGCCTGTGTGGAGGGACACTAACTCTTTGAGAGAGTAAGGCCATGTCTCACTAGAAGGTACCCCTTCTTGGATTTCTCTAAGTTAAACCTCTCTGGGACCTTATCAATGTAGGTACTTTGACTAAGGGCTAGGAGCCTCTTGTTGGGGTATGCCCTTAAGGCTAATGTTTGAGGCCTTGGGATTATATCAGTATCATGTATAAACTCTATGTTTATAAAGGCAATGGTTGTTATTCAGGTTGTTACATTATCTGCTGCCATATGTATACTTCTGAATAATGTCTCAATGCTATTCAGCTTGGCTGACATGCAGTATTGTCCTTAGTCGAGATATCTTGGTGAACATGAGACAACCTTGATATGATTGAAACTAATATGTGTTCTAATCTTATAGGATGCTTCGAGCATGGAATAAAATGTAGACTCATGGGTGCATTGGATGTACTGGACAGACCCTAATTAGGATGTTCAATTGCTTGTCACAATGTGAATAATCCTTATATGCAAACAAGTGGCATATTTCCTCTGACTTGAGATCACTTGTGTTTCTAAATGATGATTGGTATTGTTTTGAGGTAGTTCAATATCATTTGAAACATAATGGTTATAGACTATCTTGGATAATGAACATGAGTCATGTTAGGGCGCTAGTGATAGATATAGGATTGCCGTCTCCTTGTTTGGAGTGTGATGTTCTATAGGGGTCCCCTGGATGAGATGGTTGAGAAAGTGTATGGCCATACCCGGATGACTATGTTCATCTGATCTAACTACTCTCATCATATTGGAGTTTTAGGCTTGACATGCTTATCCAATAAGAACATCCAGTGGCAAAGGAAACATGTATGCCTAGTGAGTTGAATTCACACTTGTGCTATGGTTTGGGTGTAGTCTTGGAAGACTCTTTCCTTTATATCGGGAGACAGTGATGTGTTGCTAGATACCCCTCTCTGTTCGTGATAACGTAAGTTATCGTTACCGACATTTAAAGGAAACCCTTAGGGTCGCACAATTTGATGATATGGCTTAATTAAGTCAGATCATGTGGACTGAATTGTTTTGGTTCAGTTTAAAGGAATTTAAACTCTGATTGTAAGTGAGATATGGTCTGATCATGTTTGATTGATTAGGGCTTGAGATCGGTAAGCTTCGATTGAGAGATTTGATGCTAGATCGATGAGATCAAGAGCATCAAGAGATGAATGGTTAGATCTTGAGCCATTTGGTTTTATATGATCTAGATCAAGGCTTGGTTTAATTTGGTCTTTGAACCAAATATAATTGAACCAGCTCATCACATGAGCGCATGGTTCAAGGGAGAAGAATTGGTGATCGGTTCACTTGGAGTGAACGCATAAGCGTTAAGCGCTTACTATTTTTGGAAGTTGGTTTTTCCAAAATAGAAGCATGCCTCCTCGTTCGAGGGTAACGCTTCTCTCGCCATCCCTCTCGTCTTGTGTGAGACTTCACGCCAAGAAAGAGGTTCGGAAACGCCAAGGCATCTCATTCTCCACACACGGTTAGGACACCTTGGAGAACTTTGCTAGCACAAGGATCGACAAGGAGTAGGCGATCATTCATCTTGTGTGTGCACGCTTTGGAGGAGAGCCACACCGCCCTCTTGCTTCCAAGTCGCCATCCAAGAAATGGCAATGGTATGATTTTCATTTGATCTATACAATGATGAAGTTGATCATATATTCATGCATACGATTCTTAGAAACCCTAGCTTCCGCTATGCAAAATTTTATCTGCGCATATTAGGATTTCGCCCCCCTCTTTTAGGGACTTTCAATTGGTATCAGAGGGTAGATTCAGTATGAATTATATGATTGCTTTTGTGATCCATGCTTGCGTTTTTGAATAGATCTAAACCCTATCATCATGCGTCATATACATGCTAGTTATTAGATGTATGTTTTTACTTATGTTGGCGCATGTATGATATTGTTGTTGGCGCATGAATGATTTTTGTCAAAAACTTATCTTGCGCGACTCCATTTAGATCTAAGCGCCTACTTGAAAAACTTAGACGGGTTATTAGGGTTGAAGTCATCGTCCAGTATAGACCCAACAATCTGATCAGAACATCTGACAGCCTAGATAGGTCGACCAGATGGCACCTATGCGCAAGCATTAGGTGGCTATAGGTCGACTGCAGAAGGGCGTGTAGCGATGTCTGATTGAGGCGACCAGTGAACGCTCATGATTAAGGCCCGGGGTCACACCCGCTTGCCAGAACTCATGAGGGACGTTCAGCCCTTAAGGCATGCATTGTTGACCATGAGGTCGACTCAAGTCGGTTATGACTTGGTGCATGCAAGGGCAGTGGGTCTGACTAGGTCTGATGAGTGGATCCCTATTAATGGACCGTTGTAAGGTAGTAGGGCACATAAGGAAATAAAATTGATGCCAATGCGATTTTCAAAATTTTATTTTCTTGATTGGATCACATGTTGTTTGTGCAACATGAATGCATGTTTATTTCATCTTATGTGGGCTGCCCAATTAATGTGTGCTGTGCTGGGGCCTGCGTGCCTGGATTAATTGTAAATTTTTTTTGTGATCTGCGTATCACATTTTAATTAATTTATAAAGTGTAATTGACCTGCGAGTCAATCATGTCTAGATAGATTAAATTGTAATTTCATCAGACATGAGCACAGTGCACACTTGGCAAAGGCGCATGCAGCAAGTGGCTTCACCAGTGGGAGGTCTAGAGTTCGACTCCAGGACAGGCGCATTTTACCTGGTAGGTGCATCTCAGCTGCACAAGGGCGCTTGGGCCAGGGTTGGGCCAGATCAAATGCTAAAGACCCATGAAGAGCTCAAGGGAAGACTTAAGTTAATTTAAGGTCTAACTTAGGCTTAATGGGCGTTTACCACATAAGATCATCATGCTTTTGTTTACTGTTTAAGTAAATTTCATATATGCATGATTTATTCTTCTGCTATCACCATAGGATTTGCATGATAGTTAAGAAGATAAAAGGACCGTTAAAATCCAACGATGAATATCAAGCACGTAAGCCTTCTGACGCGAAACCTCACTGTTCTGACTATCGTTGGGGCCGTGTTGTACCCACTCAGTGGGCACGCCCATCTATCTTCAGACGGTGTGTGATTACACCTGCATGTTACAGAGAAGGGATTTATCGCTTCTCGTTGCTCAGCATAGCACGTGGTGGTCCAGGGAGTAGGTCAGGTCAGCTTGACCATGTAGGCTACATATTGAGCATATGGTAGCCATATAGAGGCAGTCATCTGTGGGATCAGAGACCGTGTTGTACCAACTCAGTTGGCACAGTCTGCTGGATTGCCCAGATGAAGGGGAATCGCACGGGTTGGCGATTGGCAGGGATAGCCTACCAGAGATTAGTGCTTGTACTCTCTGTGCATCTTATCTCACCTGAGCGGGACGCGGAGACCAAGTATGAAATTTGGATCCCATCTCACTAAAAGAGTTTTACTCTTTCGGACTGTTTTACTAGATTTTTCAGTCAGATAAAATAGTGAGAAAAGAATCATTCTTAAGTCCTGGATTGATTCTAACATTGATACTGACCTTGCTGTTCTTGCATTGTTGTAGATTACTGCAGCAACGAACACCACAGCGTTCAATGTGCGATCCTTACTGGAAAGGGAGAAGTTTGCTGGGCCAAACTTCTCAGACTGGTACTGACACCTTAAGATTGTTCTTAAGGCTGAGAGGAAGCTGTATGTCCTCGAGACGGCAATACCGCCTCAACCCGCTCCGAACGCCGCAAGGGCGGTTCGGGAAGTTTATGAGAAGCATGTCAATGATAGCATTGATGTCGCTTGCCTGATGCTTGCATCTATGACGCCTGAGCTGCAGCGTCAGCATGAAGATTTATCTGCTATTCAAATAATAGCAAATCTCAAGTTGCTGTATGCTGCACAGGCAAGGACTGAACGCTATAATTTGACTAAACTTTTCTTTCAGAGCAAACTGACTGAAGGGAGTCCAGTGGGAGCTCACGTACTCAAGATGATTGGGTACAAGGAGGCTCTAGAGAAACTGGGACACACCATCAATCTGGAGCTTGTTGTAGATATCATCCTGCAGTCTCTCCCGGCTTCTTTTGATCCGTTCATCATTAATTTTAATATGAACAAGATCGACTGTACGCCGGCAGAGTTACTGAACATGCTCTTGACTACAGAGCAGACTCAGTCTCGTGAGAAGGGAAAGCCTTCATCCTCTGTCCTAATGGTTCCTTCCAGGAACAAGAAGAAGGGGAAGAATGGCAAAGCCCCTATCAAGAGCTACAACAAGACTCTGAAACAAAAGGTGAAGCGGTCAAAGGAATACAGATGCTTCCATTGTGGCCAGCTGGGTCATTGGAAGAAGGACTGTAAAGCGCTCCAAGGAGATAAGAAGGGAA
>JANTFE010014614.1:8662-21871 GCA_027562315.1 Costus pulverulentus | reverse complement strand
TGGAAAAAAATAAGACTCCTCTACTTGGCACTGTGTAAAATTGACAGTGGTACCTAAGAAAAGAGTTGAAGTCAAAATAAATAGCATGTATCTATGTGGGGACATGTCATCCATGCAAAAACAACAAAATACATGGCGAAACAAAATGTATGAAAAAAAAAATATGTGGAAAAAGATCTTGGAAACCTAATTCCTGTAAACAAAAGCATGATGGATGTGAACTGAAATTGGGTGAAGTCCTGAGACTGAAAATTCTAATTATTATATAAGTTGTGTAGTTTTATTTGATTGAATTATGAATCTAGAGGATTGAGTTCTAAGGATGATATGTTTTTTTTAAGTTTTATAAATCAATTGATAGAATTTTTCATTGATGAGTTGTATTTTAGAAATTTATTAAGCATGAAAAGGTTATTCTTTTGATCAAATTTTGATTTCAAATTTGATTTTTGCTTGAGGACAAGCAAAGTTTGATCCTTATGTATTTTGATGACACCAAAATATATAATATATTTTGTATCATTTTAGATATCTTTTCATGCTAAATTGAGGATCTTATTACTCGTTTTCATGCTAAATTCATCGAATATTGCAAAGTCTACTTCTATTTTGGTTTTCCATGATTTTTAGGCAAAAATGCATTATTTCAAGGAGTTTTCAAGCAAAATCAAACACATTGAATAGTTACCATCATCAAGAGGAGATCACCCAAGAAATTGCACGTAAAACAGAGTAACTCAGCAAATTACTATAGTGCCGTAACCTATTTTACGGTACTGTATTTTCATACGCTAACGTAAAATCTGAGCCACTGCCGTATTTTGAGGAGTTTCCGAATAGAAGTTTTTTCGGATTTTATGGTAGTACCGTAAACCAGATTACGATACCATATTTCAGAGCGCTTCAGAACATAAACTTTGCTTGATTTTACGGCACCGCCGTAAAGGATTACACGGGTCATATTTTCTAGTCACTTCTGAACAGAAAGTTCAGCCGATTTTACGGCAGTACCATAAACCAGATTACGGTACCATATTACCCAAACAACTTTAGATCAGAAAACTCGATCGATTTTACGACAATGCCGTAAACTATTACACTGCCATATTTCTGTTGTTAAATGCGATTTCCAGGTCAATTCTGAAGTCCGATTCTTGTAGAGACGATTGCGGGCGAACTAGAGGTTTATATTCGAAGCCGTAAGAAGCAATCGGAGAGTTTTTGATGGGATGATTACACACACACTGAAAGTCTCAATTTTCATTAACTATCGATGGAGAAATTATCATTCACGCCGCCGCCTAGGGTTCCGCCACCACAACGAATCCAGGGTATCTTGGCTGTGAAATTCATACCAAAGCTACATCTGAAGGGGGAGATGACGTACCAGAAGTTTCAGACGAAAACGAAATCAATCGAAGGAGAATTAAAGGAAAGAAGGGAGACAGCCACTATTTACTAAGATCAATCGAAATTACGGCAGTGAAATACTTCACAGCCGTCCTGTATTTTTCCAAAACTCTTCTTTCGTTAATTTTTGAACTTCTGAAATTATGGAATTTTGTAACTCCTTCACCATGCTAGCTTAAACTACCCTTGGGACATGGGAGAGTAATTCACTTGATTTTTAATGACTATATGACTTTTTTTTTCACTATTTCGTTGCGTTTAATCTTAGCATGATGATTTTGCTCATATGATATTTGTGCTTTGACTCTCTATAGATCCATGTTACTAATCATGTTTTTAGAAATTTTGCTATTGACGGAAAGGTAATTGCTTGAGAATTCAGAACCCTAGAATTGCATGTTAGGAACCCTTCCTTAGGTTAGATCCAATTTGTTCAGTTCTAGTAGATTAATTGTCATGATAATAACATGAATCTATAAATCGAGTCTAACTGTCAAACGTGGAGATCTTGCATGAAAGTGAGGATCAAAACGTTGGAGATCCATGATTAAAATTAGTGTTGAGGCTCGGATGCACGAAAGTGATCATTGAGATTCCACTAGAGATTATCAACCTATAATTCGGATGCACGAAAGTGATCCTTGAGTTCATTGATTAGTGATTTACTTATCTTCAGCGTTGAGACAAATCTTACGCGAAAGCGAAGATTAATCCCTGCTTGGTTGTTAGCACGAGAGTGAAACAATCCTTTTATTAAGTAATTTGCATCTTCATCATGATAAAATTAAACTGACGAATTCTTTATTCATGTCTAGTCATAGAAATTATAGTGAATGAAACCCTAGTCACAGTTTTCTCTCTGAAAGAATTCTTTCGTGTGTTTGCGATATTTGCTTGACTTTCATTCGACTACCTAGATAGTAAGAAATCAATTGATAAGTACTTGACAACATATGTCTCTGTGGGTTCGATAACTTTCTTTATTACTTCGAGTATCCATGCACTTGCGGATCACAACAAATTTTTGGCGCCGTTGCCGGGGATTAGTCCAAGGTACACACGCCAAACAACTTGGGATACAACAACTAACACAAAAAATTACTTGATCATGATAATATTATGAAATCAGCACAATTAAGTAAAATATTCTTATATAAAACTCAAAATATCAAGATAAGTTCAATTCATATGATAGATCATGTTAATGGGCTTCAACCGAATCCCAATAAGAGGTTTAGAGTAAAACAGCCATACAATTCAGCACAGATCTTTCAAATCGACCAAGAAAATTGTAACCAAAGACTAAAGAGATGAAAGAGAAGATATTACAATTATTACCCACGATTTTGGTAAAGAACCACTATAAGATCGCCTTGAAATCGCCTCTAGAAGCTTTTGTCGCCATATCTTTTGCCTTAGCCCACTCGTCGCTTGATTTCTCTCTCTCATCACCACGAAAAAGGGGGCTTTTATGCCCTGATGATTCGACTACCTCCAAGAGTTTGATTCCACTTTTTTCCTAATTTTTCTTATTTTTTTAGCCTTCGATCTAGCGAAAGATGGGGGAAGATAAGAATCATGGTTCAGCCATGAATTGTTCTATGCAGGTCCAATAGATGTTCGTCACAGCTGAAGAAAATAATCGCAGGCCGTGAAGTGCACTATTTGTTTTGAAAAATACTTTGATGGAATCATGCCCGTGGCTGGAATCACGGTTTGGCCATGATGTCAAAAATGTTGACCCTTGGCATCCTTCCTTCAGATTATGGGGCCCATGACATCCATCAGCGGTTGGTCGTGAAGTGTACTATGGATTTTGGACCTCTTATGTGGATCACGGCTAGAGATTTGAATCGTGGCCTAGCCGAGACCTTGAAGGAAAGCTTTGGTTGATCCCAAAATCGCTGTGTAGCTTTGCCTCATCACTAGAAATCACTCTATGATGGTGAAATCTTCAAAAAGCTTAAAAAATTATGTGATTTATCCTGAATTTGCAAAATTTCAAAGAAAGGTGAAGATTCTAAAGCAATCAAGTGAATAAGCCCATATGAGACATTAAAAATACTAGAATTGGCCTTGTTTTAAGATAAAATAATACCAAAAATCACTATCGAAATGCAAGGCATCATCGCCTAGGTTCCATGGTCCATGGTCCACCTACGTTAGCTCACAAACCCTAGGCTTCTCCTATGGTTTGGCCAACAGTCTCCTTATCCCATGCTAGCATGCAATCCCTAGGGTCCTCCTAGGGTTCAGCCATCATAGGTGCACTGCCACCACCCTTGCTTGTTGCACACACCAAAAAGGTGTGCCACTTGCATGATTGTGTCTTCATGGAGGGGCTGCTTGTGCTACCTATAGACCAGCCCCTTAGAAACCCTTAGATGCACCTCTAGGAAGCCCTACAAGCCATCAAGGTTTCGGCCAAGCTATAGGTTGCGCAAAACCTTCTCATCAGCCCCCTATCCTCAAGGTGTGACCCTAGAGAAGAACCCTAGAATCCACCAAGGATTCGGCCACAAGAAGGTTGCCTTATCATGATTAGATGCCCGAAGGAGTGAGCTGCGATGTATCTTTGTCTTCCCTAAGCTTCAACTTTTGAATTTACACAAAAAAAAGAGAAGAAGGGTGGCACGCAAGCCTCATAAGAATACATCACATACATGCTTTAAGGGCTTGTCTATAACCATACTATATGCATTAAGAAAAACACCTAAACATGCTCTTCTATATGCAATGAAAAACTACAAAAATCATATTTTAGTTTTTCATTATAAAACATGTTTATCAAATTTCCACGATCCCATAAAAAATTTTAGAATTTTATTTTTCTCACGAGTCTACAAGTGGCCGTATATGCCCCTTTTATTGATGCAACTTGCAATCCCAAAATTGCACTGATTAGGGCAATCACCTAGTGCATGCTCCATAATTGATACAAGTCCCGCACCATGGGTCTATCCCATGAGTGTGGGGAGAAATTAATTCTCACATATAGGGTCTATCCCTAATGTGTAGAAATCAAAATTAAAAGAATAACATGTAATGAGAGAAAAGACAAACCTACTATTTTTCTTACACAAAACCATGGCATATGAATTTTTTAAAATTTTAATGACAAGGGTGCATGCTAGAAAAGTCATACATTGCATGTGTCTTGTAAGTTATCTTTGATACCACTGTTGGGAATCCTCGACCTATTTTAAATTCAAAAAACATAGCGTAAGTGAGCCCGAAACGGAATTCCTAATTCAACGAAGACCATCTTACAAGGGGGACAAGGGATGTGATAGAGTATATACCTATAGCAAATTTTGAAGTTGCTGATGGTGACGATGGAGATGCGCAATGAGCCTGTCCTCTACACTCATGGACACACAGACAGCCCTGAGACTCCTCTTTCTCTACACACATGCTAGCTTCGGGAGAAGAGATCAACGCCTTGCGAGTATGCCACCTTGTTTGCGCCAACCTCCTAGAAGATGCACCAAGGAGCTGATCACTTCAATATGTGCCAACAACAAGGTTTGCGCCAAGATGACGTATGATGTCTCCTTCTCCTATATGCGCCACCAAAACACAAAGGAGAAAGGAGAACACCCTCTAGATCCCTCTTGCGCCAAGGGGAAGGTCCTATCCACTTTTATGAAAGTGGAGACATGCTTCCTCGGCAGTGCCAAGGAGGAGATGAGGGGTGGCTAGGTTATGAGGGGAGAAGTAGACCTAGGCAGCTAGGCTTTAATTGATGAGAGCACACATGTATGCGATCCCTAGCCCCTTATTTATAGAGTTGTAAATGAGTGGGCCCCATAACTTAAGTCACAATATAAATATTCTAAATAATGATTTGCGATTTTAGTCATGGCCCTCATAACTTTAGTCGTGAATTAATTAATTCATATATCTGAACATAACATTTGGATATGCAACCTAGCTTGTGGGCTCACTTGGATCAAGTCATCAAGCCACTGAAACATATTGGAGCTAACACGAGTTTTGAGCCATCGATTAAGACTTAGTCAACCAGAGTCAAACATGGTCACCGGAGGTCAACTGGGGTCAACTTGATCACTAAACTCTATAAGTCTCCTCTTGACTCATACATCCACCCGCGATGCATAATACTCCCAAACAGATATGACTCATCAATAGATTCGATCTGATGCTATTCGATTAATACAGAATTCGATATGGGGCTGCATACGTAGAAAATACCCTAACGGGCCTTGTAACTCATAAGATCCCTCTAATACCACTATTCGGAATTCCTGAGCTAATTTAAAATTATTTTGCAGCGGAAGGATCGGACCGAAATAGAATTACCAGAGCATGTCAGGATCTCTTATGATTGAAAACCGAAGGATGTGAAGAATAATACCTTTCAAGCTGTTTTCTAGAGCATGCCGATGATGTACACGCACACGTGAATGTCCTCTACAGTTTCACACACATGGTCTCCTCGAGTTCTCTCCAATCTCCACGCTTGGTGCTAGCCTCGGGAGATGAGATCCACAGCTGGAGGGAGAAGCTTGAAGCTTGCGCCAATCACTACTTATGCTTGCACCAACAAGCTGTCCACTTGCAACTTGCGCCAAGTGATGATGAGGTCAAAGAGGATGAAAGCCAAGGAGAGGGGACGCCTCTTCCACTTGCGCAATTCACCTTCAAACCTTGCTGCCCCCAATCTTCAATATGCGCCACCACTAAAGGTGGAGCAGGAGGAGAGAAAAAGAGATGGCGGTTAGGTTTTCCTGAGAGGAGGGGGTGGCTAAGGTTTGTCTACATGTCTAGGGCTTCAAGAGTTGTGTGCCCCTAGCATGCCCCTATGCCCTCTCTTATATAGAGAATTGAGGCAGGTCCTGTAACTTAAGTTACGAATATAAATATTCGCAATAATTCATTAAGTTATCCTGGGCCCCATAACTTAAGTTATGAATATAAATAATATGAATATTCACTTAAGTTGTGCGTGGCCCCATGATTTAAGTTGTGAATAATTATGAATATAAATATTCATAATTGCGCATAAGTTATGGGCCACCATGAGTTACGTTTTAAGTCATAAGAGCCTCCGAATAATCTAGAGCTCAAACACAACTTTTGACCCATCGACTAGACCCAGTCTTTCGAGGTCACCCGATGGTCAACCATGGTAACCCAAAGGCCAACTAGGGTCAAAATGCAACTAATCTCCTTATGGTATCCTCAGTCTTATCAAATGCATCCGAGATGCATCAGACTCTCACTTAGATCCAAATCAACCAAATGATTCGATCGAGGCTATCACATCAGTATGGGAACTTGAGTGTCTTGGTGTGTGACACTGTAGGTTCTTTAGATATTGGTAGTGATAACCACAGAACATCACAAGCAATGAGTGGCACATAGCAGTACATCATTGCTACCAAGTCTTCAGAATGGAGTCATCATCGACATCCCCTAAAACTATGAGAAAGTACAAGAATGTATTTATCCTTTTGTCAGGCTAATGTCTAGATTGGACAAGTTTGTCACACTTGTTTAGACCAATCAAATGGTCATGACTAAATCAGGTTCTCACCTGGGTATGGTCAAATACTTTCAGTCATTTATCCATATAGGGGGGCCATGGACATCAAGCTTTCTCGCAAGGAAAGGGCAAATCCTCTCTTGGCACATTGAATCTCTTATATGGCTTATGATATACCCAATGACAACTGTTATGACTCCCCTACTATAGCGAAGTGTTAGGTTGTATTAAAGTGCATCACTCACCATATAGAGATGTCAATGCTTTCAAGTCAAGTACAAGCAAATTTCTGTCACTATGATATACAACATGTGACACCAAGATGAATCATCATGGTAGGTCAGTCCAGTATATTTCCCTTGTTATACCTATATGCCTGCGTTAGTAACCCGTGCTCAACCAGTGCATATGGTGGTCTCAAATGTATAATAGTTGTCCTATGTCCACCATGATACTCGACCGAGGAGAAAATCCATGACTAGATAAAATATCAAATGTATCATACATGTCCCATATCCACTATGATACTCGATTGGGGACAAAAACTGAGACTAGATAAAATCTATCTCCTTAGGGATATTGTTTATGCAAATGTACACATGCAGCAGATGTACAAGGTGCATTACAATGACCATGCCATGATATGTCGTCTATCAAACAAAGATGTGATACACACTACACCGGATCAACCATAGGTCATAGGGCATAAACACTAACAATCTCCCACATGCACTAGGACCATGCTTGTTGAGCAACCTCAACGCCAAGTACTAAGCTCGATCTACCACGGTCTTGCTGTGCCTGAGCATCAGTCAATGGGCTTACTATGTCAGTGTCAATATCTACTATGTCATTTTAACACCTCTGTCCCCAGGATATGGTATAAGCATTTGAGTATGCTGTTTGAATCTTGAGATGTTCTGTAAAGAACTCCCACTATTCAAACTGCTTCCCAAAAGCACCAACATACTCTGCTTTTAGTAGTCTGCTTTTGAAGCTCCTCATATTGCACCTGAAGCTCAGGTGCCATAGTGGCTAGCATGAGACATGCTACTTCCAAATACTCATCCTGATGCTTTCTAAAAGCATCCTGTCTGCCGTTCGGGCATTAGGCGCAGGAACCGCAGGAAGAGGCTACTCAAGGACAAATAGCTTCTTCTTGAGCTTGAGGGCTAACCTCATGTTCCGATGCTAGTCCATGAAGTTGGATCCCACCAACTTATCCTTCTCAAGAAGGGATCATAGTGACAATCCGTTAATCTTCATAGCCATTGATCTACAATAACCAAGAAGAGCTAATTAGTACTACTTTAAGTCGTTTAAACTGGACTTATTTTAAATGACTATGGCTCCCACTATTTTTATCGAATTGACAACCCATAAAGTTAATCGAAAAATCTGAGATTTCCTAGTGAGATGGGATCCTTATTCCACATGATGCTTCGCATCCCACGTTGGTTGCATGAGATACACAAAGTAACCCATGCTTCTTAAGGTAGGCTCGCCAGCCAATTGCACTGAGCAACTTCCCTTATTGAGACGGTCTAGGCATTCAATATCCAGTGAGGGATGGATACATCATGAAACCCTAACCTCTCAATGATGCCTCTAGAGTTCCATTATGTGCCCAGCACATGTGAAAATCTAGTCAAGTCTGCTCCTAACCATTATGCCTAAGGACAACGAGTTTCCTTGCAAAGGCACGTTCAGGTTAAAACTGGACTAGGGAAACCATTGTCCCCTCACACCTTCTAAAGATAAGTGGGTGTGTCCCACGAGGGTGGGAAACAGTGCATAGCACCACTGATTGATAGCTTGATGAGGGCTACGATTTAGAAGGCTACTATACTTGATATTTTGATTGAGGGTTTTTGAGGTCTCATCCTCTTAGTTTTATCTTATGTCTAAGATTACAGGCATGTAATCTTATAATGATAACATGAAGATAAAACATTACATGCTTGCTTTTAACATATAAGAAAAGCAGTAAAGTAATGATGTGATCATAGCTCATTCAAGACATTGAACCAACCCATGCCAAAAGGGGTTCAACTCTTGACCTAGGACACAAGCCCCTAAAACAAGACCTAGCCTAGCTGACCTCTAGCTTGATCTTCAAGGTTGGATCCAAGGTCCACCACACCATGGTTTAGCTCTCAAACCTAGAGGTACCCCAAGGGAAACCCTAGAAGCACCATCACGGGATCGGCCAATGCCATGGGCCTCCTCCAAGGAAGATGCACCACCATGCAAGGGCTAAGAGAGCTAGCTCACAAGCCCTAAGGTTCGGCCATGCCCTCTAGTGCCACCAAGCAAGCTTGCGGCATCTATCTTTGATGCTTGTTGCGCCACGAAGCAAGGTATGCAAGCATCAAACATTCACCAATGCCATCAAGTAATATGCGCTCCTAAACTTCTTTCTTTAATTAAAAAACAAAAGAAAAAGAAAGGCGGCATGCATGCCTCACAAGAATACAACACAGGGATGCTAAGGGGCTTGACTAATGATCACAACAGCATGCACAAAGAAGGTACTTTTTCATGCAATTCTATATGCTCTTGAAAAACATAAAATATGAAAATTTTTGTTTCTCATGAAAAAAGTTTCTTTTCCTCATCTTCTTATCTCAAATCTTTTGATTATTTGAGATTAAGTTTCATGATGATTTCATAGACCAAATCAGCTGGCAATTTTGTCAGATCAAGAGACCCAGCTAGTCCAAAGGACACAATGCCCGTCCTACTTGACAAAACTACATGTGCCTATGATCTTAAATTAATCAGAAAAATAATCAAAAAAATCCAAAAGAAAATAGAATAGAAGATAGGAATAAGAAACCTACAATTTTTCCTACTTAGAAAATCATGCACCATGTATATATGCAATATGCTAAAATATGGCATGGCATGTGAGCATATGAAAAGCATAGAAACATCATTCAAGCGTCGCAAGTCGCTCTGATACCACTATTGGGAAACCCCGGGGATATTTACAAAATTTTATCAAACAATACATAAACACAGTGGAAGCATATCCCTGAAACACGCCGGTCCCGAAAACCCAATGAAGATCATCTTGCAAGAGGGTCGACACGATGAGAGGAATAAGTACCTAGAGCAAAACGAGGTCGATGTAGAGGTAGGCGCCCAAGCGAGCGCCCTCTGCAGTGTCACACACATGGAGGCCTCGATTCCTCTTCTTCCACGCCCAGTGCTAGCCTCAGGAAGAAGATCCAAGTCTTAGGTGCCTTTCTTCAATGCTTGCGCCACCTTCTAGGGATGATGCGCCAAGGAGAAGAAAGGATGAAGACAAGCCACCAGGCACCAATGCTCCTTGCACTAAGAGGAAATGAGGAAGAGGTGCTCTTGGCTATGGATGAGGAGGATGCGCCGAGGAGAAGTTTTTTGCTCTCGCCCTTATGCTTGTTCATGCCAGTAGATGGATCGCTTTAGGAGGTCTCGCATGTATACAATATATAGATGTAAAGGGGTGGCAAGGCAAAGGTGCGGGCACAACTCATGAAGGGATAAGTCGGCTACGGTAAAGGGGGGTGGGCGGCTAGGGTTTGAAGCAAGGAAAGACTCATAGGAATTTCTATAAACCCCTAACCCTCTTCCATATGTGCCTATGACTTAGCATATAGGTCTCTAAGGCCATATGCTCCCCAACCCTTGCCATAGAGGCAAGGTTACAAACCAAGCCAGAAGGGCAAGGTGCGAAAACCTTCCAAAGATGCAATAGTTGCCCACTCCTCCTCATTGTGCCCTTAGGCACCAATGGGAGGAGATTTCTCCCCATTATACCCTTGTGGGCTCTCATCTTTTCATGACAACTTGTTATTGAGCCTCATTAGGTAATGAGTGAGCCCAAACTTCATTACAAAGTTTGATTAAGCCATTTGATCTAATCCAATGCAACCCTAACTCAAATGTGACCAGCCATGGTCAATTTCAAGTCAACCTGCCAAAAATGAAGTTTGGCTCCAATAACTCTCTTCCATCTCATTAGGCCCATTGGGATTGATGAAATCTCCCAAATAGATCCGAGCTATCCAATAACTCAATCATAATGCTTCTCGATCAATATGAGAACTCAAGTTTCAAGGTGTGCGACCCTGTAGGTTCCTCTGATGTTGGTAGTGTTGGTGTATATGCCCTTGGACCCGTTGTTGGTCCATCTTGTACTACTTGACATTGATATTTAATATATCATTCTGGCATTGTCGTTATTATGTTATGTTTACATCTACAATTATGTACATGCATGATAATGTCCCTGGAGACAGATTGGATCTATACTCAAACGGTGTGTCACGAGTCAAGTACCTGAGTGGATAAGGGACAACTCTGGTACATGTGAGACTGGTATATGAGATGGTTAGACACAGGTGCTAACGCAGGCATATGGGTATATTAGTGTTGGATATACTGGACTGACCCGCTGTGAGGCTCTAACTTGGTGTCATGAGTTAAGCTCACAAGTGACAAGAGATGCATTGATCCCTTGACTTGAGGTCATTAACTCTTCTATATGGTTAGAGACATGATTTGATACAACTTAACACCTCATCGTAGCAGGGAGGTCATAATGGTTGTCATTGGGTATATCATGACCCATATGAAAAGTTCAATGGATAGACATAGGATTTGCCCCTCCATGCAAGAAGCTTGATATCCACGGGGCCCCCCTATGATTGCATGACTGAAAGTGTATGGCCATACCTAGGTAAAAGCCTGATGTAGCCATGACCATGTGATTGGATGAAAACAAAGTGGTGACACACTTTGTCCAATCGGATATCAGTTTGAAAAAGAGACGGTAATGCATCGGTATCTTGTTGCGATGATGGGGATGTCGATGCTGATATCCATTCCGAAGACTTGGGTAGCAGCGATGCACTGCTAGGTGCCACTCACTGCTTGTGATGACTTGAGTTCATCACTGCCAACGTCAGAGGAACCTACAGGGTCGCACAACTTGAAACTTGGGTTCTCGTATTGATCGGGTAGCCTAATGATTGAGTTATTGGATAACTCACATATATTTGGGAGAATTCATCAGCAGAGTTTAATGATGAATTTAATTCTGAATTTAAATACGAATTTAATTCTAAATTTGAAGAGTCATACTATTAATGGCCATTATGAAACTTTAATTCATGGTTTTAATGGATCATTATGAGACTTTAATTCAGAGTTTAATTCTATAATTAATTTTGAATTTAATTATATAATTAATGATGAATTAATTTAGAGATTAATTATGAATTTATTACGCAATTCAAAGGGTCACCTTGATTTCTATAAAAGAGGGGGTGGAGTGTCCTTGGTGCCTACTTTATCTCTTGAGAAAGATTTCTTTCCTTGGCGCCTAATCCATTCTTCCCTCTCTTCTGGCCGACTGCAAGGTTGGACCTTGGCAGATTCTTCCATCATTCCTTCTCATCTTGGCGCCTCCTCCTTGTGGGTAGCGCAAGCTCTTGAGGATTTCTCCTAGAGGCGTGGATCTTCTTCCCGAGGCAAGCACTAGGCGTGGAGGAAGAGAACTCAAGCGTCGGTTGTGTGTGAGACTATAGAGGGTGAACATTTGGGCACATGCATTGCATCCTTTTCTTCGCTACAAGGTATCATCTCCTACTCACCATATTGATTCCTTCACATGACTCGATATTATGGGTTTTTGAGACTGGCCTGTTTCGGGGATTGCTTTCGCTATTCATGTCTTTAAAATTTTTAATCCCCGGGGTTTCCCAATAGTGGTATTAGAGCCAACTTGCGAAACTCGAACGGTATTTTTATGCTTTGCTTGCATGCTCACATGCCATCTGAAAGTTTTTTTGAAAATTTGCATATGCGCATGGGTTTTTCTAAGCAGGAAAAATTGTAAGTTTTTCGTTCCTAACATCTATTCAATTTTTTTTGGTTTTTCACTTTCTTCACATGGTGGGATAGACCCATATGTGAGAGAATTAAATTTTCCCCACGCATGTAGGATAGACCTACTATGCGGGACTTGTCACGATTATGGGGCATGGTGATTGTCCTAATCTTGTTGTTGGTGTATATGCCCTAGGACCTAATATTGGTCCATTATTGTACTACTTAACATTGATATTTATATATCATTATGGCATTGTCGTTATCATCATTTTTTTACATCTGTGAATGTGTACGTATGTGATAATTGTTGGGGTATGCCCTTAAGGCTAATGTTTGAGGCCTTGGGATTATATCAGTATCATGTATAAACTCAATGTTTATAAAGGCAATGGTTGTTATTCAAGTTGTTG
>JANTFE010001469.1:100706-115655 GCA_027562315.1 Costus pulverulentus | reverse complement strand
CCCTTCCTGCGGGAAGCTTGATATCCACGGGGCCCCCCTATGGTTGCATGACTGAAAGTGTATGGTCATACCCAGGTGAAAGCCTGATTTAGTCATGACCATGAGATTAGGTAAAAACAAAGTGGTGACGCACTTTGTCCAATCAGATATCAGTTCGGCAAAGAGACTGTAATGCATCGGTACCTTGTTGCGATGATGGGGATGTCGATGTTGATATCCATTTCCGATGACTTGGGTAGCAGCGATGCACTGCTAAGTGCCAATCACTGCTTATGATGACTCGGTTCATCACTGTCAACGTCTGAGGAACCTACAGGGTCGCACAACTTGAAACTCGGGTTCTCGTATTGATCCGGTAGCCTATTGATTGAGTTATTGGATAACTTAGATCTGTTTGGGAGAATCCATCAGCACCACTATGCTAGATGAGATGAAAGGAATCATTTGGAGCTAACTTATTTTCGGGCCTAGTAGGCCAAATGGGCCCAATAGACCAAGTTGGGCTAATAGGGCCAAATGGGCTTAATAAGTCATTTGGGCCAATGGGCCAAATGGAATGGGGCAAGATACTTGGAGTGAGCTTGGCGCATTTTCCTTGAGGTGGACAAATCCAAGTTGGACATCTTCTTAAGGTGAGAAGCTTGGAGCTTCTCATTTGGAGTGGGTGAATGTACTTGGGCGCATGGCACTTGGAGTGGGCGAAATGGGTTTTACCTCTTGAAGAGGTGTGTCTCTTCATGAAAAGGTGTGTCTCTTCACTAGTGAAGAGGTGCACCTATTCATGGGTATATAAAACCCCTTCCTCCCTCCTTGTCGCTTCTTCTTGAACTCTTGAACTCATGCACCCTTGTCCCCCTTGTCGCCACTCTTGGAAAGAGGGAGGGGGATGTTCGCCCATTGCCTCTCCTCTTCCCTTTAGTGAGTTCGGAACTTTGGAAGTTCCTTGGTGTCTTCCTTTCCAAAGTTGGACTTTGACTTCGGTTGATTCCGGTTCGGATCTTGGTGGAGTGCTTCAAGAGTTGGACTCCGACGAAGCTCCACCTCCTGTCCTTGGCATCTCCTCTAGAGTTGGCGCAAGTGATTGAGGAAGTCTCCCAAAGGCATGGATCTTCTTCCCAAGACTAGAACTGGGCGTGGAAGAAGAGAATTCGATGTTCGGTTGTGTGCGAGACTACAGAGGGCGCACATTTGGGCGCCTGCATCACATCACTTAATTTGCATCAAGGTATCATCTCCTACTCACCGTGTCAATCTCCTCGCAAGACTCGATCTTCTGGGTTTTTGGGACTGGCCTGTTTCGGGGATTGCTTCCGCTGTGCTTGTCTGTAAAATTTTAAAATCCCCGGGGTTTTCCAACACTATACTTGCCTACATATCTCAACTACAGAAATTCATATTATTCACGGCGTTGGAAACATAGCATGTTTGGACCACACATTTATCATCTACCGAGTTCTCAAATTTAAAAGTACAACAAACTTCAAATTTACAAGATGTGGCAAATTCTACAAGTGGACGTTACCAGAATATAAGCACACTGATTAATAGCAAGAGGAAGCTCAAATTTCACAACGCTGCACAAGATTCCGAGCTTTTTAATCGATCAACGGTATGGACTGAGCCGTGATGACCCAAATCCCCAAATCCACGCAACTATAAAGGAAAAGAGAATGGAGATTAATTTATGATAAAATAAGTTTGTATTACAAATTCTACAAGGAATTTAAGTGCTGCGGTGACAGTGTATCATTAAGGGATAGCGAACTTAAATCAAAGGCATAGAGAAATCTGAATCTAAAATTTCAAATACCCGGGTTATCAAGCTAATTCAAATCTGGCCTTACCACTAGGAATATTGCGGATGAAACTTTCTTCACAACAACAAGAAGCATACATCAATGTCAATTTAGAACCACGGTCCTCCAATTTTGTGGAAAAGCGTAAAGAAAGTGCGAGAGATGCAAGGAATATTGACAACTGCAACCTACTAAAGTGGCAAAATAAGGCAATATCTGAAGGAAATGAATAAGGCCCACTTACTCAAGACCAATATCTCCACAAGCAACTTCTTATAAAAATCAACATTTCCTCACTATGGTGCAAGCCTTTTTCAAAGTCCATATTCCATATTTGTGTCCTTCAAGACAACAAGAGGGATTATCCAAAAGAGGAAAGAAAACTTCTTTTAGATTGCAGGTGTGAATTAGTGAGAAGAAAAGAAAAAAAAGA
Organism: Costus pulverulentus; assembly: GCA_027562315.1. Classification (NCBI taxonomy): domain Eukaryota; kingdom Viridiplantae; phylum Streptophyta; class Magnoliopsida; order Zingiberales; family Costaceae; genus Costus; species Costus pulverulentus. The sequence goes on along the minus strand of JANTFE010001469.1, from coordinate 113,426 downwards.
GAGGCCATACATGCCATGGAAAGACCTTACACACTGGAAAAGTTAGACATTTGAATGCACTAGTGAAGTAGTTGAATGACGATAGTGAGTCTTAGATTTCCGAACGTAAGTGTGTTCATTGATGACACTGCAGAATTCCTTCACATGATGCATGAAAGGGATATCCGGAATACAAAGCCAAATGCCAATTGTATATGGGATTGCTCAACGTCAGAAAAATTGGAATAGTTAGTTTTGATAATAATGGACCTAAATTACAAAATGATATTGAAGAATCTCCTTCAAGTTATGACGGAATAAATTAACGGTTGAAGCTACTGATTCTGAATCGTTTCTAAATGGGAATTCAACTACAACATTAAGAGAAAAGAGAAGTTCAAATGCGGGATCAAGTCAAATTTTAATTTTGATTATAGATTAAATAAAAAAGCACACTGAGAGGAAACTGAAAAAGGGGGAAGGAGGCGTACGCCAGCATTTCATAAAGCAAAATTAAAATGGAGCAAGATTCCAATCATAAAAAAAAAAGAATAAGGCAACATATCTTTAGCTATTAATTAAATTGATGAGGAAACGCTGAGTCGCACAAAAAAGATCACTAGCAGTATAGCTGGATGGACATTGGCTGGGCATACAGAAAAGGAAACTAAATAAATGGGATGGTGGCTGATAAGGAAGAAGATAAAGCAGCTGACAAAAATCGAATAGAAGGAACGCATAAAGCAAAAATCATCATCCAGGAAGACTCGGCAAAACAATTTTGGAAGGGAAACTAGGAAATCGATAGTAGTTATTGAAGAGAAAATAGAAAATCGGCATCACATTCATCGCTGTCAACAGAGAATAAATTGCGGCAGGGAATCAAATCGGGGCAAGAAAGGAAAAGGAATAAAAGCCTCTACAGCAATCGACCAAAGAAAATTCAAATGGAAGACGAGCAGGGCAATTAAAGCGAATACAGGGCAATAGTTTCCAAAAAAAATGGCTGAGCGCTTATAAAAAGCAGGGACTTGGCGACTAAAAAAAACACAGACACGACATACGCCGAGAGCTGCGAAACAGAGATTGATTGCACCGTAGACTGCTACTGCTTGATCAAAAGGTAAAAAGGTATAATTTTTCTTATTTTAGTAGAGTAAGGCCTTTGTTGTTCATGATGATTAATCATGTTCAACCCCTTTCCCCCCAAGAATGATGTACGAGAGAGCATAGAAAGAAGATGTGTGAATGAAAGAAAGGAGGAAGAACTATGTTGTTCATGATGTATCATGTTCAACCCCCCTCTCCCAAAGAGCGACGTGCAAAAAATAATAATAATAAAAAATAAAAAAGAGAGAGGCGTGAATAAAAGGAAGAAGGAAGGAAGAATTATGTTGTTCATGATGCATCATGTTCAACCTCTTCCCCAAGAATAATGTGCGAGGGAGAATAAAAAAAGGAGATGAGTGAGTAAAAAAGGAAGAAGGAAGGATTCTGTTGTTCATGATTACATCATGTTCAACCCCTTTCCTCAAGAATGATGTGCGAGGGAGAATAAAATAGGAGATGAGTGAGTAAAAGAAGAGAAGAAGGACTCTGTTGTTCATGATTACATCATGTTCAACCAAGAATGATGTGCGAAATAGGATAAAAGGAGATGCGTGAATAAAAAAGAGGCAGTAAGAATTTTGTTGTTCATGATTACATCATGTTCAACCCCCCTCACCCAAGAGTGATGCAAAAAGAGGGTGAATAAAAAAAGGAAGAAGAGGCAAGAAGAGAAGACTCTGTTGTTCATGATTACATCATGTTCAACCCCCGCTTCCCCAAGAATGATACAAAAAAAGAGGGAGAATGAAAAGGATAAGCAAGGACTCTGTTGTTCATGAATGCAAGGAGACCAATTGGTTAAAAAGTCTCTAGGGAAGCAGAGGTATGGGCTGCTTCGGTAAATTTTTAAGAGCAAAAAACAAAAGAGGGGAGGAAGATCTATTTAAAAATATCGATTGCGAGAACGGACAGCAAAAATCACAGAGATCAGGAAGAAGGAACAGCGCAAAAGAAAGACGAGAAGCGCAGAACAAAAAAAAGAGCAAAGAAATGAGTGTCTGAATCATTAAAGAGGAGATAAAAGTGCTAAAAAGAAGTGATGAAATAAAAGGTGATAGGGAGAAGGAAGATTGAAAACAATACACACCCAAATCATCGCGATAAACATTATCACGAGAAGAAAGAGGAAAATACCAAGAGGACAAACCAAGGAGGAAAGAAACTCAGAACAAAAAGCTTCCTTATGAGAACCAAAAAGTAGGAACAATGTACCTGTTTGAGTGCTCTGCTTGCTCTCTTCGTCAAACCAGGTCCGGCACAAGAAGCTTCCTTATGAGAACCACAACTTGAAACTTGCTACAAACGCTACAAAACTCAGACTGGAATCTGCTGTTGAGAAGAAAAGCGGAATCTCAGAGATAGAATTTTAAACAAGAAACATTTTCTTCTTGTCTACAAAGTAAGAAGCAAGTAGCTAATAAAGAAAGAGAGAACTTTTACTTCGCTGAAATTGATGATCACCAAGTCCTGCCCAGAGTTAGAGTGTTTCAAAGTCTTCTGTCAAATAGATCTGTTGATCTGCAAGCAGAAACACTATCAAATCCAGGCTAAGGAAGAAGAGACCGGATAAAAAATATTGAAATAAAAGACATACCAGTCTTAAATCTTTCGTGTAAACCCTCTTGCTGTTTGAATTGTTTCTGGGTTATATAAAAGATCGACTTGGACAAGAAGAGAAGTCGGCCGTCAATAAAAAAAGGAATCACAAAAAAGACTCATGAAATTGCTATTTTAATCATCTAAAAAGGGAAAGAAATCCCTCTTACCTCGATCCGGATTCACAATCTGCCATAGCCCCTTCGCTCTCGGATTTTATCGTCGAGTGGGTTTGCCTATTAGAAGCCCAACAGCATTGTCAATATGGATCCGTCACCCATGGATGAACTGCTGAGAGTTTAGCTGATACTTAGATAGCCCAGCTAAGTCCGCCATCCATAAGTATCCACTAGCTCCATCTCCCCTGGAGCTCAAATCTGGCAGTGAAATCACAACCCCTGCCTCTGCTACAAGCTCTGCTATCACTGGTCATCTTCCTCTTTTCCATCCCATCGCACCGCCAACAAATTCCAGGGAGCAGCCCATATGCACCAAGCACCTCACCATGTCATCGCTTCTGTCGCCAGAAATCGTCGCCTCCCTCTTCTGACAAAAGAAGACGCCATGACTTTGCTAATACTCGCCGGCTTCCTCGTCAGGAAGACCAGCCTCCCCCCTCCTCCAATGGATCTGCCCGGCGATTTCATCGCCCATCCTCCACGAAGTCCTCGTCGACGAGCAAAATCGCACACAGAGAGAAGAGACAAGCAAAGATTACATAAGAGTAACTTTACTCTTCTAAAAATAATAATAATAATGGTAAAATATATCAAATAAAAAAAATAAAAATTAAAATTAAAAATAATAATAATAAGTAGAATAAGGATGTGACATAATGTTTAGTCGGTTCAGCCACTCGGCTGACGACTCGAACTTAACTCGAGTCACGGCTAGCTATTGAATCCAAAATATATGTAAAAATAAAAAAATAAAAATAATTAAAAAAAATTAAAAAAAATAAAATAAAAAAATTCTCAATTCATCAAAAAAAATAATATTGAAAGCCCTGGCGCATCGTAATGAAGTATTGTTTGGGAGGTGTGTACGTCGACGTTTAACGTTGGGGCGTAGCTCCTCAATATGACGTTGCGTTCGTTAAGGCCAAAGTATTTTTTTCAAATTCAAAATTATCCAACAAGTCACAAGACCGAATAATTCTCCGAAATTAAAAATATCCAATAAGTCGCAAAACCGGATATTTTCCAAATTTAAATTACCCAATAAGTCGCAAGACCGGGTATCTTTTCCAAATTCAAAATTATCCAATAAGTCGTGAGACCGAATAATTTCCCCAAATTTAAATTACTCAATAAGTCGCAAGACCGGGTATCTTTTCCAAATTCAAAATTATCCAATAAGTCGTAAGACCGGATATTTTCCTCAAACTAAATTATCCAACACGCCGCAAGGCCGGGTAATTTTCCAAATCAAAAACATCCAACAAGCCGCAAGGCCGGATGATCCTCCAAATTCTAATATCCGATATGCCTTAATGTATTACGATGGAATATTGTTTGGGAGGTGCGTACGTCGATGTTTATCATTGGGGCGTAGTTCCTCAATATAACATCGTGCTGCCGAGGCCGGATATTATCCCGAATTCAAACATCTAATATGTCATCGCAAGGCCAAATACAAATATGAAGTTATCCAAATTGATAGAAGTCTCCCTCTTTTATTGCTTATGTTTTATGTCAAACCATGTATTTTTATGATGTTCATGAATAAAATTGTCTGGCATCATATTTCATTTCATAGTATAGATCTCTCAATCAAAGGTTCTCTAATTTTAGGGATAATTAACAATGAGTGCTTGCGCTCATTGGAAGCCGAATCCCATTAAACAAAAAACCTTATTAATTTAAGGTGAATTTGAAATGGTCATATTACATTTTTAATGTAACACTTTTTGACCCTACAAATTCTGACACGCCCGGTGGGACCGGCTTCTCCTTTCATCTTTAAGATCTATATTATATCTCATAAAAAAATACTTATTCTCATACTCCTCTTGCTCTGTGCATCAATTTTCTGATGGCAAGCAAGGTGAACATCTTCGTGGAGGAGGCGATAGACACCACATGGAACATAAAATTCGGTTGCATTCCAGATGCAGCCGAATTCATTTATGTGCGATTCAATGACTCTGAAAACATCAAAGGCAAGGGAAAGATCACCCCAGCCATCAAGATCAGGACTCCCTTGAAGAAGAAAAGGTCTGCTGCGAGAAAGGAAGGATCTTCGGGAGAACAACCCTCACCTGCTGTTAATGAGGGTATATCCAACAAGGAAGAAGAAGAACCATCATTCACTGTGAATGGAGGCATCCCTCAACAAGCTGTGTTTTCAAATCCTGAGAAAACAAAGAAACAGGAGCGATAAGCTCTGAGGAAGAAGAGGGCTAGACTCTTCAACAAAGGACGCATAACCCCTGTCAAGCGTAACTGTTATGCTACCAAAGTGGAAACTTCGATAGCAAACAAGTTTGCACCACTTCTGACGGTCCAGAGAAACTCTAATTTAATAGAGGAGTTCCAGTTGTGAACCGACATGCAGAATAAACCGCACCCAAAGCTTAGAAATATCACTATTCAAAAGTCAATGTCTCAAAGGGTTTATGAGACTTATAAAAATGCTCAAAAGAATCTGAAAAGGAAAGAGAGGCATTTCAAGGCTAGCCTTAAAGGGACGAGGGGTTATACGACCCATACAGTACGGATGGTAGAGCATGCACGAGGGGTTGACTCTGATTCTGAAGAAGAAACCCTTCAGCATCTAACGAAGAAGATTAAGGGTAAAAGATTAGCTTCTGTCATAATTCAGGAGCCTACCCGGCGATATGAAGCGGGAACAGCCTCCCTACAACAAGAAATTGTGGAAGAAGAAGAGGAAGAGCCCGTCATGACTACTTCACCACTATTCAACCCTATTGATCATCGAGATGAGGCTATCGCTGATCTGAAGAAGCAACTGAAGAAGAGGGATCAGGATATGAACATCCTTATGGCAAAATTCGAAGAGGTGACTAGTGTCTTGGCAAAAACACAAGAGATGATGTTACGCCGAGAGCAACCATAGAATAATGCTCCAACAACCTCTTCTTTACCAGCTCAGCTAGATGATGATGGTATTACCCTGACAAGAAAGGAAATACAGGAATTGGTCATGGACCAAATGAAACATTTCGAAGGGGGCAAGATTGCTCCAAAGAAGAGACGAGGGAGACCTTATCCCTCTGCATACGATGATATACCTTATCCCAAGGGGTATATGGTACCACACTTCAAGATGTTCAATGGGGTGGGGAACCCCGATCAGCATCTGGCCCATTTTGTCGCGATGTTTTATTGCTCCGGCAATTTCCGCAAAGCCTCTCAGGAGTAGCCTTCGAATGGTATTACTCCTTGGATAACGAAATCATAAAGACTTGGGCTGATATGGAGGAGGTCTTCCGGATAAAATTCGCTTCAGTAAGCGATAAAATTACAATTGCGGACTTGGTCAGCACAAAAAGAAAAAAAGGATGAAACTATCCTTAATTACATCACGAGATGGAGGAATCTGAGCATTAAATGTGAACGATCAATAGAACAAGATGAGGCGGTAGAGCTGTTGGTCCGCAACATCGACAACTGGATGGCTCCATTTCTTTGTGGAAGTAATATTTCTACATTTCATGAACTAATTAAACAAGTGGCAAAATTGGAACGAACAAGCCCCCATCCTTCCTCAAATACACAAAACCTGAAATTCAAAAGGGAGGAACCCAAAAGAAATGATTCCAAAGTTTCCTACACAAGTGTTCCTAATAGGGGAAAAAGGGTGGAGGTTCACAACACGGGTGTACCTCAAAGTGAAAAGGTGCCAACGTTTGGTGAGAATAGCCAAGGCAAACTGGTAACCCTCGAAGAAAGGAAAAATAAAGCATACTCTTTCAAGCAGGAGAAAACAATAAAAATTTTTAGAGACGCTTTAAAGAATGGCTTGCAATTGCCAGAGCCAAAGCACCCTGAAGAGGCTAATAAGACCGATGATCCCAATTTCTGTCCTTACCATCGTGTACTGGGGCACACGATAGAAGATTGCTACGTGTTCAAAGACTGGGTGGAGAAACAATACAAGTCGAGAAAAATAACGTTGTCCAAACAAGTATTAAATGATACCCCGACTGAGCAAACTAATATCGTTGAAGCCAAAGATCTCGATCCAGCATCAACAAGATGTGACGAGTGGAATGTTGTAGTATCAAGGAAAACGACGCGACTCCTGCAAAAATTAAAGCAGATGCCAGGCATTGTATGGAAAGATCATTTGTCCCCGCAATGCATATCATCAGGGCCACGTCTGCATATGAGCAAGAAACAAAGAAAAAGAAAAAGAGTTCCCACTCAAAAAAGAAAAAGAAAAAGAGTTCCCACTCAAAAAAGAAAAAGAATAAAAAGGCAGTCTCCCCAGCTAAAATGAAAGAAAAAAAGCGACCTCGAGAAATATATCGATTCACTAGAAGAATATGAGCAGGATATGCCAGGACTCCTAGAACTCCGTCATTTTATCACTGAAGAAATGTGGGAGGAACTTTTGGAAGATGAGGATTATGAGGCAGAAGATGAAGATTATGAAGTAGAATCTTGTCGAATGATATCTGTCATCCCAGAATCGTCAGGGCAAGATAAAGATGAAGATCCACATATCATGCAAGAACAATTCGGGAACCCTGAAGCTGTCGCAACCGTGGAAATGAGCATTTGCAACACAATTAATTTGGGGAGTGACTCTGAAGATGAAATTTTGCCTGCCTATTTATACGATGAGGCGCCTATTGGTCAAAACAGTAAACGAATAGATGAGTCCTGCCACATGAACCTCAGGAGTGGTAAAGTCATAGCAAGGCGAATGGTAGACAAAGAAAAAGAAAAGCTCAAAGGCAAGCAAATTGAAACGCGGGAAGTAGACGACGACGCGGTGCCCCCGGTGAAACTATCTCCTCCCGAGTATAATATATTATCACATTTGAGGAAAGTCCCCGCTCTTCTCAGCATATATGATGCTTTGATGATGTCGCAGGAATTGAGAGATGTCCTTGTCTATGCCCTCCAAAACCCTCAGAAGTTCCAGACATTCTTTCTAGAGGCTGATATAAAAGAGGCGTTACATGCGTATACGACATCATCCATCACCTTTACTGATGATGACATGCTATTGGGGACTGCACAGCATAATCGACCACTGTATGTAACCGGAGATGTGGAGGGGATGAAGATAAATAGAATCTTGATTAACCTGGGCTCGTCAATCAATATCATAACATTGAAAACCCTAAAAAGCCTCTCTCTGGATGTTTTTCACTTGTCAACTGAAAAAATCACTATTCAAGGGTTCGACAAGCATAGCCAGAAAACCCTAGGCTCCATACACTTGCCACTACAATTTAATGATCTGAAGATCAAAGTCAAGTTCCACGTCATCGACACTGACACATCATACAAGGCGTTGCTTGGGAGGCCTTGGCTGCATAAGAACCATATGGTCCCGTCCACTCTACACCAATACTTGAAATACTTAAAAGGAAATGATGAAGAACGCATTGATGGAGACCTTCAGCCCTTTTCAGTGCATGAAGTCAAATACGAAGATGCGCGCTATTTTATAGAATCAACGATGCAACCCTCCAAATCATCGTTGCAGAATTCAATCATTCGAAAATTAACGAAAGCGACCATATCTACATGCCCCCATTTCGGGAGTGACTCCAAATCAGAGACAAACGACTGCTCGACCTCTGCGTGTGACATGGTCGAAACTCATAAGAAAGAGGGCTCATCTCGAAGATTGGTGTTGTATCGAGATGTGATTGAACATGAGATAGAAGTCTTAAGGATTCCTCACGAATGTTTTAAAGGTTTTATTCCACTCAAAACTTCTCAAGTCCTGGAAATGAAAACCTTTATCGTCCCTGCAAAAGGAGAATATGTCAAGGGAAAACTTTTTGTTCATAAGCCCATACACTTCTACAAGTTAGAAGAAATCCACCGCACCAAGATGAGCCAAGAGAATGATCCTGAATCACCACAGCATGTTGAAGTTCTCCCATTCGCTTATTATCCGCCAAAGCTAAAGAACCTCGTAGAAAATACGGTTGTTTAAAGCCTCGACTAAAAAGTGAGTCGCGTCGATTTGAGAAATTACGGAATCCAAAGCCACATAATATTGCATTACCAAACAGGAAGATTTCTAATACTCGCGGTTTGGGGTACACAGAGCTAGACGAAGCACCTCAAGAATCTCACGCTTGCAATGTGGTAACAATATGCGAAGTAGGTATGGCTGAGCAAGAACAAGAAAAGGAGGAATTCAAAAAGGCACCAAAAGAACCTGAAGATGGTGGGCAAACTACTTGTGATGAACTGATTGAGATTAACCTTGGATCGGTAGAAGATGTTAAGCCCAAATACATAAGTGCACAACTCTCTCAAGAAGAAAGGGACCAATTGATAACACTCCTCCACGAATTCAGTGATTGCTTCACGTGGACATACAAAGAAATGCCTGGTCTTAGCCCAGACGTCGCTGTTCACAATTTATCAATTAATCCTGACGTTACTCCAGTGAAACAAGCGCCAAGGAGGATGAGAATAGAACTAGAGGAGCAAATCACCTCTGAGATAAAGAAACTAATTGAGGCTAGTTTTATTAGGGAGGAAAAGTATGTAGACTGGATCACAAGCATTGTGCCGGTGAAAAAGAAAAATGGGCAAATCCGAATCTGTGTGGATTTCCGGGATTTGAATAATGCATGTCCTAAGGATGATTTTCCACTCCCCGTCACCGAAGTGATGATTGATTCGGTGTCAAATTTTGAGATATTCTCATTCATGGACGGGTCATCCAGTTATAACCAAATCAAAATGGCACCGGAAGATGAAAGACACATAGCATTCCGCACACCTATTGGAATTTTCTGCTATACTGTCATGCCATTCGGATTGAAAAACGCTGGGGCAACATACCAGAGGGCGATGACCAAAATCTTCGATGACTTAATCCACAAACTTGTCGAATGCTACGTTGATGACCTAGTGGTTAAGTCACAATCTAGGGCGGAGCACTGTCAAGACTTGAGGATTGTATTCACTCGCATTCGCAAATACAACCTCAAGATGAACCCACTTAAATGCGCATTTGGAGTGTCATCTGGAAAATTCTTGGGTTTTGTTGTAAGACACAGGAAAATAGAGATTGATCCTTCAAAGATAAATTCATTTAAGAACATGTCGCCCCCAAAGAATCTTAAGGAACTCAGATCTTTTCAAGGGCGACTGGCTTATATCAGAAGGTTCATCTCTAATCTATCCAGGCGGATTCATCCCTCTTCGAAATTGACAAAGAAAAATGCTCCTTTTGTTTGGGATGACATGTGCCAAAGTGCTTTTGAAAATATTAAAGGATATCTCTCATGTCCTCCAGTCCTTGGGGCACCTGTCACTAGAAAACCGCTGATTCTATACACCACATCACTGGAAACATCCTTGGGAGCATTGTTGGCCCAGAATAACGACGAAGGGAAGGAAATTGCTTTGTACTATCTTAGTCGAATGTTCGTGGGAGCAGAAAACTCATACTCCCCAATTGAAAAACAATGTTTGGCCTTGATATTTGCTATTAAGAAGTTAAGACACTATCTCCTCGAGCACGAAGTTCATCTTATATCGAGGGTTGATCCTTTGAGATACCTGATGACAAGGCCAACTTTGACAGGGCGATTGGCCAAATGGGCAGTTCTACTCCAGGAATTTGACATCACATACATATCACAAAAGGCAATAAAGGGGCAAGTACTAGCGGATTTCTTAGCGGCCCATCCTATCCCTGATGATTCTCCTTTAAATTATGATTTTCCGGATGAGGAGGTATTAAATGCTGAGGCTGATGATGAATATTGGGAACTTTATTTTGATGGGGCATCTTCAATTCAACCAGTCATTCCCCCAAATATTCCAAAAGTGAAATCAGGGATCAGTCTAGTATTCATCACTCCTGAGAAGGGAATACAACATTATTCCCTGGCTCTCACTGTCCATGCACCAATAATGAAGCCGAATATGAAGCTCTAATTGTCGGGGTCGAACTTGCTATAGAAATGAACATCAAAAGATTGCATGTATACGGAGATTCTCAACTTGTTATCCGGCAAATGACTGGCAAATATAAGGTCAAGAAAATGGAACTGTGCAAATATTACACAAAGGCTATGGAACTCATGGAGAAGATGCCACATATCACTTTAGCTTGCGTGACCAGAGCTACAAACGGTAGAGCGGATGCATTAGCAAAATTTGCTAAGGAATTGGCTGGACCATCCATTGGACATATCAACATCACAATTGGAGATAGAAAGCTAATCGCACCTATCGAAAATGATGTCGTTTACGAGGAAGAAATACCTAATGCTATGACGACTTCCCTTACACAAGAACATGACTGGAGGGAACCATTTATCAATTAATTCAAAAGTGGTATCTTACCCGAGGACAAATCCCAAAGAACACAATTAAAGAAGCGAGCTCTTCGGTATACAGTTGTAAATGATACCCTGTATCGCCGGTCATATGAATAACTCTGGCTCAGGTGCATTGCTATGGACGAGATTACTCACGTATTACATGAAATCCATTATGGCCTCTGTGGCGCTCATCAGTCGGGACCAAAGATGTACCTCAAGATCAAGAGACTAGGGTACTATTAGCCAAGCATGGTACGAGACTATATAAACTATACAAAGACTTGCCATTTATGTCAAGTACACAGGGACTTAATTAATAAACACCCTAACCCTCTTCATCCGATAATTTCATCATGGCCATTCGAAATGTGGGGGACAGATATAATTGGACCGATAGAACTGTTGGAGAATGCCGGGTGTAATTTAAAATTTTGCAGTCCCAGGACGCAGCGGAAGAAGCATTACACCCAAAACACATTCCGGTCCCAAGGATCCATGCAAGAGAGAGAACACAAGGATGTGTTAGGGTTAGTACCTTTATTGCTTGTTAGGATGAAGGTGCCAAGTTGAAGACGCCCAAATGTTCGCCCTCTACAAGTATCCACGCGTCGACTCCTTGATCGTTGCTCCCTTCCACGCTTGGTGCTAGCCTCGGGAAGAGAATCAAGCCTTCACCTCACTTGCGCCACCTTCAAGAGAATATGCGCCAAGGAGGGGATAGGGAAGATGCCGCCAAGGACTTCCCTCTTCTTCTTTGCTTGTGCCACCTCCAAGGTGCGCCTATGGCCAAGGAACGATGAGGGCTTGTGGCAAGAAGAAGCCACCAAGCACAAAAAATCCTTGCGCCAAAGAAGAGAGGAAGAGGAAGAACTTTCGGCTCCAAGGAAGAAGATTGCGCCAAGCCTCTGTTGCTCTCGCCCCTTGCACTCCAAGTCTCTCCAAGAGATATGTCACCCCTCCAAGATGTTGTACACTCGATCAACAACCACCAACCACAAGAAGGGCGGCAAGGGGTCCTATAAATAGGACAAGAGGCGATTTGGGCAAGGGCTAGGATTAGGACAAGTGTATGGCTAGGATGAAAGGGTTTGTGGCAAAGAAAGTCTCCAAGACATTTCCTTAAACCCATTCAACCCTTCCTTATGCGCCAAGACCTTGTCTTGCGCCCCAAGCAATACCTCAGCCCAAGACATGCCATAGAGGCATTCTTTCCATCCAAGGAGAAGAGGCTAGGCGCAACATGCAAGAGGAATTCGGCTAAGCAAGGGTTTGAGGGAATTAGGGTTTGGAGGTAAGGTAAGTCTCCAAGATCTTACCATAAACCTTACCCTACTATCCATATGCACCCAAGCTCTTTCCAAAAGAGCCATCAAGCCATATCAGCCCCAAGACTTGCCTTAGAGGCAAGTATTCCATCTAAGGATGAAGGGGGAGGCGCCACTTCCTTCTAAAGGAAGCAATTTATGCCACCCACACCCCATTATGCCCCTAGGCGCCAATGGGGTTGGGTTTCTCCCCATTATACCCTTTTAAGC
>JANTFE010001469.1:79584-91524 GCA_027562315.1 Costus pulverulentus | reverse complement strand
ATTTGTTGGGAAATAAGAATCCAAGATCCATAAAAATAGTGAGAGACTCCCCTACTTGGCACTATGTAAAATTGATAGTGGTACCTAAGACATGAGTTGAAGTCTATATAAAAGATAATGAGACTGAGAAATGATAAGACTCCTCTACTTGGCACAGTGTAAAATTGACAGTGGTACCAAAGACAAGGGTTGAAGTCAAAATAAAAAGTATGTATCTAAGTGGGTACATGCCATCTTTGCAAAAATAATCAAATACATAAAAAAGAAAAAAAAGTTATGTGTGGAAAAAGATCTTGGAAACCTAATTTCTATAAATAAAAGCACGATAGAATTTAACTGAAATTGGGTGAAGTCTTGAGATTGAAAATTTTATTTATTATACAAGTTGCAAAGTTTTATTTAATTGAGTTGTGGATCTAGAGGGTTGAGTTTTAAGAATGATATGTTTATTTGAAGTTTTGTGAAATAATTGATGGAATTTTTCATTGGTGATTGTATTTTAGAAATTTATTGAGCATGAAAAAGTTTATCTTTTAATCGATTTTTGATTTTTTCTTGGGGATAAGCAAAGTTTGAGCCTTATGTATTTTGATGACACCAAAATATATAGTATATTTCATGTCATTTTATATATCTTTTCATGCTAAATTGAGGTTCTTTCGCTTATTTTTGTGCCAAATTTATCAAATATTGCAAAATGTACTTCTATTTTATTTTTCATGATTTTCAGGTAAAAAGGCACTATTTTGAAGCATTTTTAAGCAAAATCAAATACATGGAAGAGTTATCATCATCAAGAAGAGATCACCTGACAAATTTTACGCAAATCGGAGCAATTGACTGAAATACGGTAGGGTCGTATTCTATATTACAGGACCTACCGTAATATCAAAGCACTGCCGTAATTTGGTGGATTTTCCGAACAGAAGATTTTGTGTAAAATACAGCACTACTATAAAACTTAACACTGCCGTATTTTGGAGCGCATTCAGAACAGAGTTAATTGCTAAAATTATGGCACTGCCGTAAACCATATTACGAGCCGTATTTGCCAGAGATTTTGGACCAGAGAACTCGACTGAAATTATGGCACAGCCGTAATATGTTTCATGGGCCGTAATTTTGACTCAGGGTTTACAGAACTAAAATAAAATAAAACACGGCCGTATTTTCTACTGGACGCGTGACATTTTCGGGCCCGATTCTTGCGTGGACCATATCTTTTGATCCAGAAGTCCAAATTGAGATCTGAAAGATACTGCGGACTCGTCTTAAAGAGGAGATGAACCAAAAGCCCCAATTTTTATCTAGAATCGAGGGAGCAATCGACAGAGAGGCATTTAGGGTTCTTCCTCGTGCCGAGAGGCGTGGAGGCCACCTCAGGCCTTATTTTTTACACAGAAGCTTCACCTGGAGGAGAGGACAACACCCTAGAAGTTTTAGAGCAAAAGGAGATCAATTGGAGGAGGAATCAACGAAAGAAGGGCTCGGGCACTGTTCACAGCGAGTTTCCTTTGCAAAATACGGTTGTAATTTATATTACAGCCGTGTTGTATTTTCTTAAACCCTTTTCTTCATTGATTTCTGACTCTTTGATACTATGGCTTGTTGTATTTCTTCTTCCATGCAAGCTTAAACATATTTGGGACATGGTGTGTAATCCCCTTTGATTTCTTAATGATTAGATAACTTTTTATCTTCGTCAGAATAGTTTTATGATGATAATTTTACTTATGTGAATAATTGCACTTTGATTCCCCATAGATTGATGTTATTATTCATGTTTTAGAGTTCTCGCAATAAGGACCGAAAGGTGACTTGCTTGAGAACTTGGAACCCTAGAATTGCATGTTAGGAACTTTCCGTAAGAAATTAGGTTAGTTCTTAATTATTTGATTTTAGTGATCTTATTGCCATGATAGATAATTTGAATCTAGGATTGAGTTTTGGTGTCAAACGTGGAGATCTTGCACGAGAGTGAGGATCGGAACGTTGGAGAACCATAAGTAGAACTTGTGTTGAGTCTCGGATGTACGAAAGTGATCCTTGAGATTCCACTCGAGACAATTAACTTAGAATTCGGATGCATGAAAGTGATCTTTGAGTTCTTTGATTGATGATTTACTTATCTTTAGCATTGGGATAGATCTTGCGTGAAAGCGAGGATTGATCCCTGTATGATTGTCTGTACGAAAGTGAAATGATCCATTTATGAAGTAAATTAAATCTTTATCATGATAAGATTAGTCTGACGACCTTTTATTCATATCTAGTCATTGAAATTAAAGTGAATGAAACTTTAGTCCCAGTTTATCTCTCTGTTTATCTTTACACTCTTTCGATTATTTACTTGCATCATATTCAGTTTGCTTAGCTAGTAAGAAAATAATTATTTGGTACTTAACAATAAGGTCTCTGTGGGTTCGATATCTATTTTATTACTTTGAGTATCGGTGCACTTGCGGACACTACAAGTTTAGGGACAACAAGTTTTTGGAGCCGTGTCAGGGAGTGACAAAAGTCCCTGTGTGCCAACACTTAGGTTTTGGCCGCGACACCTGAAATAAGTCTACCTACTTGTATTCATAAGTGTGTCCTTTTGGATCACAACAGTAGTCGGTGGTGGTGGTACAGAATCCACAGGTCCAGGGGTGGCATAAGCAGCAGCACTCGAGGATAACTTCCAGTTTTCTTAGTTTTGCACTGTGGTTCTTCCTAGGTTTGGCAATGGCAAAGTAGGAATCCCAAGCTGCAGAATCAAATACGTATCCCCATCCCTCACAATCATTTTCATGGCAATGCAAGATTCAATGTCAATCCTGGCATTGCCTCTGGCAACCTCAATACCATAGGGCTCAATCCCCAAATAAAGTGTTATAGGAGTGAGGAATCCTCCTATCACAATCGTGCCCTTTTTAGCTCTAGCTACCTTGTCCAAATGTTTTATGAAAAAAAAAAAGCAACATCCACAAAATACCCGTGAAGCATGCACCAAAGGAAGAATAATTCAGAATGACAGACTATACCATCACTGTCCCCTCGCCCGAAAACGATATGAGCTAGAACTGGGTGGGCATATTTGATGAACGGGTTGGAGATGCTGGTAGCTCTTACTGAGGAAGCAGAAAATCTGTTTTCTGCAGTGATTTGGTTCCAGAAGACATTCTCGATGAACCCAATAGGTGGCTCGGTGCGCCCCTCATTCGGTAAGTGAAAAATACGTCTAATCTCTCCAAGTGTGAGTTTCTTTTCCTCATTGGCCATCCGAAATTTAATCTCCCCTGTAGCTAGGTGATCAGTGTACTCATCCCAATCCATCTCTAAACTACTTAGAACTTCCAACACTATGGGTAGATAAGTTTGAGGAGTCATGCTAAAGAATTTCTTCATTGCAATCTGATCAAACATCCATAGAACATCCTCCTTAAGCCCCAAAGTTTCCAACGCACTCATATCAGCATATTTAGTCTTTACTATGCATGTGGTAAGCAGATGATTGTATTTCTGTTCTTGAACTTCATCTCTAAAGACTATTCCAAATGGGTTTGATGGTGGAGCTGGGGTTGAGGATTCAGCTTGGGCCTTCCCCTTTCTCTTAGAGATAACTCTCTTCATTGGTGCCATGGTAATATTCAAGCAAATGATGCAAAGAACTTTTGAAAAAAAAAACTGATGGCATAAGTGTTACCGAACAAGGAAGAATGAGGCTGAACAGGTCTAGTCAAAACCCTCAAATCTGAGCTTCTAGTCTAAACTTGAGCTTTAAATCTCTTTCAGGAATGATCTTTTCTCTCCTTCGAAGCTCCTTGAAGTACAAATCGATCGAATCGAAGCTCAGACGAAGAGAAATCGAAAAGGGCAGAAAATCGGCAGATGAACAACTGCTGAGCTTGTTCGAGCTCAAAAACTTTAAAATCTCAGGTGGAAGTCGGTCGGAAATTGGTTGGAGATGGTTAAGAAAGGTTGTCTGTGGGTTTGGAAGCAAAGATTTGAAGAAAATCACAAGTCGGCGTGATCTTGAGCAGAAAAACCTTAAATCAAGGCACCGAAACCCTAAATACGGCATTAAAATCGTGTGGGGTCGGCACAATTACGGCACCGTAAAATGTTTACGGTAGTGCTGTAAAGTCAAACGAACTCTCGGCAAGAAAAAGGCAGCAAATTATGATACCGTAAAGATAATATGGCATTGCCGTAATTTGCTCAATAAATTCTAGAAGTTTCTGTAAGAAAACTTCCCAAATAAATGGTACCATAAAAGAATTACGGCAGTGTCATAGTCTTCATAACTCTTAGAAACCTTTCTGGTCGAAAATGACTCAAAAATATGGTACCGTGAAAAGCATTACGGTGGTGTCGTAAAATAGGTAAAACCTTTTGGATGAAAATAGACTAAACTTACGGACAGTAAAATACATTACGGTAGTACCGTATAAGCATTACGGTACCGTAAAAATCATTATGGCATTACCATAATTTGTCCAAAAATTCAAAGATTATCGTTTATCACTAAAAAAATCAATCTAAACTTACCTACTAAGAGAAAAAGAAAATAGTTAGTCCTAAAGAAAGAAAAAAAATTAATTAAAACAAAAACAAACAAAAGAAAAAATGCTTAGGTTGCCTCCCAAGAAGCGCTAATTTAAAGGTCATTAGCTTGACCGTTCTGCACTCGGATTTGCTCGTGGTTCATCAAGTAAAAATTTTTCTCCTTCTTCAATATGCTCCTCATGGAAGTAATGTTTCAATCTCTGACCATTAACTTTAAACATCCCCGTTTTGTCGCTGCATATGTCAACAGCTTAGTATGGATAGGTCTTCTTAACCTGAAAAGGTCCGGACCATCGAGATTTAAGTTTACTGGGAAAAGTCTCAACCTAGAATTAAACAAAAGAACAAAGTCACCTGGATGGAATTCCTTTCTAAGGATATGTCGATCATGTCATCTTTTAGTCCTCTCTTTATATATTTTCGCGTTCTCCTAAGCGGAGAGTCTAATTTCATCAAGCTCGTTCAATTGCAACTTCCGTTTTTCACCCACATTCTTCAAGTCAAAATTCAGTGTTTTGATTGCCCAGAATGTCTTATGCTCGAGCTCTACAGGAAGGTGACATGATTTTCCATAAATTAATTGAAAAGGAGACATACCTATTGGTGTTTTAAAAGCAGTCTGGTATGCCCAAAGCACATCATCAAGCTTGAAAGCTCAGTCCTTCCTTGTTCTCAACACTGTTTTCTCCAATATCCCTTTGATTTTTCTATTTGATATATCAACTTGTCCACTTGTTTGAGGATGGTAAGATATTGCAACTCTATGAATTGCCTCATACTTTCGAAGCAAAGCTGAAAACTTGTGTTCAATAAAGTGAGAACCTCCATCACTAATTATTACTACTCGTGGTATCCCAAATCGTGGAAAGATAATCTTTTTAAACAATTTAACAACAATCCTAGAATCATTAGTAGGAGAAGCAATGACTTCCACCCACTTGGAAACATAGTCTACTGCCACAAGTATATATTTATTACTTCCAGACGATGGAAACGGTTCCATAAAATCAATCCCCCAAACATCAAATATTTCAACTTCAAGTATTGTGGACAATGGCATCTCGTTCCTCTTGTTGATGTTCCTCGTCTTTTGGCAACTATCACAAGACAGTATAAAATTTCTTGCATCTTTAAATTAAGAGGGCCAATAAAATACAGATTGTAATACTTTAAAAACAGTTTTTTCAGCACTAGCATGCCCTCCATAAGATGATCCATGACACTGTAATAGTATATCTTTGATTTCTTCTTCGGGGACACATCTCCTAAATATGTCATCTGCACATCTTCTAAAAACATTAGGCTCATCCCAAAAACAGTGTTTGACATTAGCTAAGAATCTCTTCTTGCCTTGATAACTCAAATCAAGAGGAAAAACGTTAGCGACGAGATAATTTACTATGTCAGCATACCAAGGAGCTTTAATCTGATCAATCCTCAAGAGTTGTTCTTCAGGAAAGGAATCATTGATTGTATCACCTTTATCATCCTCTATAATTATCCTTGAAAGATGATTTGCAACAAAATTTTCTGTTCCTTTCTTGTCCTTGATTTCCAAGTCAAACTCTTGTAGAAGCAAAATCCATCTAAGCAGATGCGGTTTACTATCTTTCTTCTGCATGATCAGTGTACACCACAACTTTTGAATTTATCAAATAAGATCTAAATTTATCAAAAGCAAAAACAATAGCTAAAAGTTCCTTCTCAGTTGTGGTGTAATTCCTTTGTGTCTCATCTAAAGCTTTACTAGCATAATAAATCACATAAGGCTTCTTTTCCTTCCTTTGACCTAGAACTGCTCCTACAGCAGAATCTGTTATAACCTTAATTTTATAAATTTAATTTTAGAAATTCAAAATTTTATTTTGGAATTTTTATGATTTTTAGAAAATTTTTTGGAATTTTAAAAGGGTTAAAAAAATTAAGTTTTTATCAAAAACTTAATTTACGCTCGCAGGGGCTCGAACCACGATGCGCGAAACTTTCGACTGCACCATAACCGCCAGGCTATGTTTTCGTTTCTAATATTAAACCATGCTTCTTTTAATTAATTCATATTTTATTTGAATTTATTTCAAAATCGAAAAACGCGTCCGTGGGGATTCGAACCCGCGTCCGGCGTTCGTTTTCGACTCTGTCTAACCACTGAGCCGAGTTGCAATTTTAATATAACATCGGATTTGATTTACTTGATTTAAATTTAAATTTCGAATTTGGGGACCGAGTCAACGCGTCATCTTCTCTGACTTTTGCGGCGATCGAGTCGCCGCCGCGTTCTCGCCGTCTGGGACGCGCTTTGCCTCTATATTAGAGGGCTTCTGCTCGACTCGAGGAGAATCGAAACCTAACCTGTCTTCAAGCCTCAAAGCGCCGCCAGGAGGGAGAAATACGAGCTCGAACTCGTCACCGGAGCTCGAGCGGCGCTGCCTCCTGTTCCAATCTTCCAGCGTCTCTATCGACACGAGTTTTCTATTCTGGGCTTCGATACATCGTCGTAGCGAGGTGAGCCTATTTTTTTGGAAGTTTTCATGAAGTTCTATTGGGTTTTGGTTAGGGTTTGGGTGTCGACGGCGGCGACGCCACCGTCGATACCTTCTGCTGCTTTGGGTGGTTCAACCATGCGTCGAAACCTCGCCGCAACTGGTCGTGAATCCTCGCCTCGTCGTCAGAAGTGTACTGGCGAAGTTTGGCAGCGAACGGCCCTTCAACGCGCCCTCAGGAGCTCGCCGGAGTAAGCTGCAGATGAAAGTCCGGCAGCCTTGCACGGCGGAGGTCGGGCGGCGCGGCGGCGGCCGGTTCGAGTTTTTATTTAAGTTTTGGGTTCGGTTTATTTTGAAATAAACCATCGGCTATTTTGAAATTGATTTGAACCGGACGGAGCGGTTCAATTCCAAGTTCGGTTCAGTTCTTGAATTCTGACCAGTTCGACCCTGATTCGGTTGAATCCGGGCCGGTTCAGATAGCCATTGGAAAGCTGGTGAAATTGCCTATCTAATGGTAGTCTGTATAGCATTAGATGAGGTTTAGATTTTGTGTAATTGAAGTTAGAAGTCTCAATTTAACTTGGTTCAGGGTGAATTTGATCGGTTCAGTGCAATTCTGTCCGGTTCAGTGGGTTTTAGGTTCGGTTCATATGATCTGAGACTGGTTCTCTAGGTTTAGGGTTATGTTCTACATGTTGGTAGTTTTGGTTTTCAAATTAGAATGTTTAATGATAGAGTTCATGTACAAATTCATGTTACAGAGTGGTTGATCCAATAATCGGCTTGCATTGTTTGATATACAACTTACTGGCTTTTCAAAAGGATTCAAGATAACATCGTTCGAGGTAGGAATCTTACCCTACAATCTTACCCTACTTCTTTTTTACCGTGTCAAGAAATATAGGATTTGCTGCTTATTCCTTTGGTTTGATATATGATGCATATGATAGAATTGATTGACACTGATATCTAATTGTTTCGTCTGCTTGTATTGTTTCGTCTGCTTGTTGACCTCATTTATCTTATTCATTGGTCATATTCTGTTTCTGTACGCATGATTAAAGAAATTATGTTGAAATATCTGTGATATTGGCTTATGAGCATGGTTGAACAACTGTGTATCTGTGATATTGACACATAAGTATGTGGAACCGTTGTAAATCGGTGATGATAAAGTCGTGATATATATTGACCTCTGACCTGGATGATTTATTCTCCAGTGACCTGTTTATCTGAGTTATAGTTCCGACGCGCATCGGACTATCTAAGATGCCGGTACGGCACCGCCAGTTGTCTTGAGGACAATACTACGGATGTTAGTGTTGGACGCAACACTCCGGGCTGTTTAGGACAGTCGTTCCATTGCATGAGCAACAGTGGAAACACTCTGAAAATGAGTGCGGCTCTTAAGTGAGATCTGTTGGCCAGCTTGATGATTTGCACGACATTCTTATATTATTTGTATATCGTTGTTTCAATTATTGTATTATCCTGTTATTTGATTCTCTCACCATGTTTGTTGATTCCTACTTAGCATTTCTGCTAACTCCCTTTGTTTCTCTTCCAGGTACAAAGTTAGCTTCTGGGAGGGATAGAGTAGATAGCAGATACCAGTCCGAGTTGAGATAGTTGTCTTTTGTATTTTATTCAGTTGATAATTTGGATAGTTGTATTCAGATATTGTGTTATAAAGTCGTTGATGTTAAATTTGGATTGTTTATTAAATAAAGGATATGTGATTATTGTAGTTATCTGGTTCCTATCAATATTGTTACTCCCTGGGGAACCCTGAGCTAGAAATAGCCGGCTTCCCGCCGGGGTGTGACAGAATCACTGGCATCGCACATAAGCTCAAAAGGCAATTCTCAATTAGGTGGTTGCATGATAGGTGTTGATATTAAAGTTTTCTTCAGTTCCTGAAAAGCAAGCAAACAATTCTCATCAAAACAGAATTTAACATCTTTACAAAGTAAATCAGTGAGTGGTTTAGCAAGTTTAGAGAAATCCTTGATAAAGCACCGGTAAAATCCTACATGTCCCAAGAAGCTTCTGATCTCTTTAACCGTTGTGGGTGGTGCTAACTTCTCAATCACTTCAACTTTTGCTTTGTCGACTTCTATCCCCCTTTCTGAAATAAGATGTCCCAAAACTATTACTTATCTAACCATGAAATGACACTTCTCTTAGTTAAGAACAAGAGTAGTTTCTTTGCACCTCTGCAAGACTCGAGATAAATTAGCCAAACAATCATCAAAAGAAAAACCATAAACAGAAAAATCATCCATGAAAACATTCATAAAATCTTCAAGGAATTCAGAAAATATGGCCATCATACACCTCTGAAAGGTAGCAGGTGCGTTACACAAACCAAAAGGCATCCTTCTATATGCAAAAGTACCATATGGGCAAGTAAAGGTGGTCTTGTCTCATCAGGATGTATAAGAATTTGGAAAAAACCATAATATCCATCTAAGGAGCAAAAATAAGAATAATTTGCAAGTTTCTCAACCATCTGATCAATAAAAGGTAAGGGGAAGTGGTCTTTCCTAGTGGCTGTATTTAATTTCCTATAATCTATACACATGTTCCAACTAGTTACTGTTCTAACAGGAATCAACTCATTGGCTTTGTTTTTCATAACTGTGACACCTCCCTTTTTTAGAACACAATGCACAGGACTTACCCAGTTACTATTAGAGATAGGATAGATAATAGCTGCATCAAGCAATTTCAAAACTTCCTTCTTTACAACTTCCTTCATAGATGGATTGAGTCTCATTTGGAAATCCACATGTGGTTTGTGCTTCTCCTTTATATGAATCCTGTGCATACAAAAAGAATGATTAATTCCCTTTAAATCACCAATGGTATACTCAATTACCTTTATATGAATCCGCAACTCCTTCAAGAGCAAATCAGTCTCCCTTTCATCTATTGAGCATTAACAATAACAGGGTAAGTAGAGTCAGGGCCAAGAAATTTATAGCGAAGATTATCAGGTAAAGCTTTAAGTTCTACTTTTGGAATTTTCTCTTCTTCATTATCAAATATAGTGCAGTCCAACATATCACGAGTTTCAGCACTAGAATCAAAACTAGAATTAGAATCATGAATTTCAACATAAGCATTATCACAAGAATCAAAAGGATTATCAAATAAGAAACCAAGATCATAAACTACATCATCAACAGCATGAACACTACAGCATGAACTAGTATATGAAGGTTTCTTCAATGAATCATTCAAATCAAACTCAATTTTGTTATCACCAATATTTAGAGTGTGTTTACTGTTCTTTATATCAATAATTGCTCCTACAATGGCTAAGAATGGTCTACCAAGAATAATAGGAATTTTTGCATCTTCTTCCATCTCAATAACAACAAAATCAGTTGGTACAAAATACTTACCAACTTAGATTGGAACATCCTCAAGAATACCTACAGGATACTTCACTAAACGATCGGCGAGCTGCAAAGATATTAAAGTTGGTTTAGGAGCTCACATATCCAGTTTCCTGCACAAAGACAAAGACATTAGGCACACACTGGCTCCTAAATCACATAAGGCTCGGTCAAAAGCCACGCTTCCAATTAAACAAGGAATAGAGAAACTACTTGGATCTTTTAATTTCAGTGGCAACTTGTTTTGAATAATAGCACTGTATTCCTCAGTTAATGCCACAGTAGTATAGTCCTCTATTTTTCCTTTTATTGGACAAAATCTCTTTTAAAAATTTAGCATATATAGGTATTTGAGATAAGGCATCAGTGAATGGAATGTTAATATACAGTTTTTTCAAAACATCTAGAAATTTCCCAAATTGTCTATCTAACTTAGCTTGCACAATCCTCTGGGGAAAAGGTATAGGTGGCCTATATGGTGATGGTGAACTAGGTCTAGAAATATTAACTTTACAAGGCAAATCACCATTTTGTGAAGGCTCATCCTCCTTAGAAGGTGGTGAGCTAGGATGGGACTGCACTTGTGCAGGTTGTGATTCCAGAACTGGTTCACTGCTAGGTTCAATATTAGGCTATACCTCATCATAATCTAGTGATCCCCTTGGGTCCTCTAACTGTTTTCCACTTCTAGTTGTGATAGCATTACAATGTTCCCTAGGGTTAGGTTCAGGTTTGGCAAGTAATTTCCCTGGGGGGTCTATAAGCTGTGCTAGCTTGTTGTGCTATCTGTGTCTCTAAAATCTTATTGTGTGCAACAACACCATCCAATCTAGAATTAATTTGCTTAAGGCTCTCTGTAACCTCTTCATTTTGTCTCATCTGGGCACCCATGAATTTTTCAAACATGTCTTCTAAGCTAGATTTATAGGGTTAACTCTGATTTTGTTGTCTCTGTTGGTACTCTCTATTTTCATTCTGTCCACTAGCATGATTGTTACTCTTCCAAGATAAGTTAGGATGGTTCCTCCAATCAGGGTTGTAGGTATTAGAATAAGGGTCATTATTTCTATTTTGATTGTAACCCCCTACTATATTAACTTGCTCACCACCTTGATCAACAATAACCTTACACTCTTCAGCATAATGCCCATGATTCTCACATACTTCACAAGTAATAGAAGAAACTACAGCAGTTTGCATCTGAAAAGAGTCAAATCGATTACACAAAGAATCTACATTTTCCGCCATAGAACGCCAACCATCACTATCATTCTTACCATGAGGAGGACGATACAGTACTCCTCTCTCAGCAGTCTACTAGTTGTGATTTAAAGCCATCTCTTCAATCAGTGTGTAGGCATCTTCAACTGTTTTCTTCATCAAGGCTCCTCCTGCTGTAACATCCCTCAGAACACACCCCACACGCATACAAGTAAAATACGGGGCTAAAAAAAAATTTTTTTACTCTTCCATTAATACACAAGAAGAAAGCGGCATCGAAG
>JANTFE010001469.1:56811-70410 GCA_027562315.1 Costus pulverulentus | reverse complement strand
CAAAAACATGTATTTTTGAAAACCCCATCGTAATCTTGCATGCTAGTTTTTTTTATCTCAAATTTATTTTTCATGCTAGCCCAAATTGCATGCTTCCCCCCTACATCACTTGGGTTGCGGATGAAGTGCCCCATTTTTTTTCTTTCTCTTGAAGACACAAGAGTATGAGCTAGCATTAGGACTGTTCACGATTTGATTAAGCCAATCATGAGTGATTTTTTTGAACCAAATTGTTTAATAGATTTTTGGTTAATTATTTTTTCAATACAATTAATTTGATTAATTATATTTTTTATATATAAAAATATTTAAAATTATAAACTAATTTAAGATAAACAAATATAAATATTTTCAGTTAAACATTAATTTTCGATAGTAAATCGATATAGTTTTTGGTTAATCTTTGATTTTTGATAGTTAACCGGTTCAATCGATTATATAAATATAATTATTTTATATAAAATATTTATTTTTATATATAAATAAATATTTTATTTAAAAATATATTATATATTAGTTCGATCGATTAATCGGTAGTTCGGAACTTGCAGAACTATTACCGAATCAATAACCAATCAATGGGTAAAAAACTGAGCGATTTAAGAATTGCTAGTTCGGTTAAATAAAAAATCGATAAGATTCAATTCAATTTACCATAATTCAATGATTTGATGATTTAACAATTTTTTTGCACACCCTACTAGGTGAAACAAGAGATCCGAGTATTCAAATGCACCTAGTTCTTGTTCTTGTGTACGAATCTTATTCAAACAAGAGTAAAACTGTTGGTGTAAATCTTAAAGCAATATAAATATGAGTTTTATTTTGAGATTCCCAATTTTAAAGTGATAAACTGCTCTAATCTTATAATATAGATGTGACCTTTGCTTATAAATTAGTCTCCATGGAGGCTCATCTCACTATCGTCAAATCCAAAAATTAGAAATATAGGCAAGGAATCATAGGTAAAGTGAGATCAAAGCCGTAAATTACTTAATACGTGCAAATCTTAAAAGAATACAGATATGAATTTTACTTTGAGATTCGAAGTTTTAAATGATAGAGGGCTCTAATCTTATCCTAGGATTTCTAGACAAGAATCTTGCCTAAGAATTTTTTTCTTCATAAATAAAGAATGTGAAAAATCCAATCAAATCAACAAAAACAAAAAAAAACCCATAGTATAAAAATATAATATTTCATCTAAAAAACCTAATATAAAATAAAATACTACTTTGGTAAGCATTGATACCATAAAAGAAGATTATTTCAAAGGTTGAGACTGAATTTCCTAAAAATTATGAACTGAAGTAAATTAAAAGGTAGTAATGGTAGAATTATACGTGTAAAACTCTGCACTAACATTACACATGAATATGCATACAAGATTTTATTGTTGTTGCCTCTTTGGCTAGGGCATAAACAAGGGCACTGTTTATGGACAAGAAGGAAAAGAAAATTAGTAGGAAAAAAAGTTAGGTAGGAAGAAAAGTGTAAAGATTTTTTTTTAGGAAAGAAGGTTATAAAAATAGATTTTATTTCATATATGTGCTCTTATCTTTATATTTTTCCACCCATATTATAAAAATATAATTAAATATTTATAAGATGAGAAAATAATATTGAAAACAATTAGTATTTAATACAATTAAATTCTATAAAATATAAAAATTTTAAAAATATTAAACATTTTAAAATATTAAAAATTAAAATAAATATTTTAAAATATTAAAATAATAAAGCATTATACAATTAACATAAATACTAAAAAATTATACAATTATCATAAATAAGAAAGTGGAGAATGAAAAGGGGGAAGAAAGTGGGCGGTGGAGGTCGAGGACAGGTGATATTGGCAAATGAGATAAAAAAAGAAGAAGAAAAATGATAAAAAAAACCTCGAGATGGGAAGGCAATAGCAGCGGCGACATGCAGCAACATTGAAGAAACGAGTAGGGCAGTGTGCATGAGAGAGTTAAGTGTTAAGTGTGAGTTTAGGGTGCCAGGGAAAAAAAAATTTCGCTTGATTTTGGTAAATTATAAAATTTGAAAAAAAAATAAACTCTTTTTCCTCTAATTTTCTTTTCACTTTTTTTCCCTACATTCAAAGAAACAAGGGGAAAAACTACTTTCTTTTCTTTCCACTTAGTTTTCTCTCCTCGCAACTAGTGTTAGAAACTATAAATTGAATGGAATGGGAACAAAAATCTCCTTGGAATTATAGCAATTTGCATATACTACCCCACATAAGAAAGAAAATTACGAGTGTGTGGACTTCATAGATAACCAAATTCACATGTGCAATCAAGGAAGTGTAGCGAAAAAAAAAAAGTCAGCCAATAAAAAAAATGCAATTAAAGAAAGCAAAACATATGAATTAATAAAGAAAAAAGAGTTTTAGATGGAAATCATAGGTAGAAGAGAATGGCTGACAACCGCACTTGCATGGTATGGGTTGGGTTTGGCATGACACGAGTTAGTCCCAGCGTAGCACAAAATATTGCTCCAAGTCAACATGCCATGGGTAGAACAAAACATGCATGATGGTCATATGAGAGATATGAGGTTGAGATTTCTCAACAATTAAGTCTAAATGTATGTAGGAAATTGTTAGTGTTTATGCCCTTGGACTCATTGTTGGTCTATCTTGTACTACTTGACATTGATAGTTTATATATTATTTTGTCATTGTCATTATTATGCTATGTTAACATCTCATTTGTTTTTGCCCCTAATAACATCCTTAGTTCACAAATTAAGCAATCAATCTTTCTAACTCAAGTAATTTAAGAAAAATCATTATAGAGATAAATTCCGAAGAGGTTACAATCCAAGAAAGATAAAATTCACAATTCATGTCATAATATTCATTCTTCACACACTAAATTCACATACTTTCAACTTAATAAATCTATTTTACTCAATAGACAAAAATTTATTTCAAGAATCTCGGTGATGTTAAAGATAAGAGATTTTTAATGCAATTTAGTCTTTAAACTGTTATATGCTATTTACTGTTAGCATCATAGCATTGTTTAAAGTATACCACAGAGCTGTATAATTTAACTCATAGTCTCAATCATGAAAGTCAGCGGAGTTGTCCACTTGACCTACAACTTTTTCTTTTTCTTTTTTTCATTTTTTTATTCTCTCCCTCTTTCTTTTTTCTATTAGACTTCAACTCATGTCTTCGGTACCATTGCAAATTTTTCGTAGTGCCAAGTAGAGGAGTCTTTTCTCTCTCTCTTTTTTTTTTGGAGAAAGTCAGCTAGTGGTATGGTACTTAAATCGTTATTGATGCTTGATAGCAACAGATTTAAAGTATACCAAACGATAATATAATATGACTCATGACTTAAGATTTCTCAACTAGAGGAGTTGGAGCAAATCTCAGTTAAATAAATATCACCAAATTCTATTCATAAAAAATTTCATCAAGCAAAATTAGATAAATTAAACTTCAAGTATAAAGATACTATGCACGTGTCTTATGAACATATAACAATTCACATATGTATTTTATCAATACCATAATTGAATTTACTCAATAATTTAAGTCTTCATGAAATGTAAAAAATTTCCTAAGTCATCAAATCAATCACTCAAAATGTTTCCTAAGTCTAAAATTAAGGATAAAACAAATTTGATTATTCCTTAACAATCATAAACATTCAAAATACATAACTATAAAGCTTTGAAGAAAAGTAAAATACATGGGGACACAATAGACTTAAATTGTTGCATATACTATATTATTGAATCCACAATTATCCATGAAAACTAAACATGCATCATCCCACAAAGAAAAGTATGCATCATCCTCAATGTATATAAAAAAGAATAATAAAATACTCACAAAGAATATCAATCGGTCTCGGAGTCCTCAAAGTCCTCTGGTATATCTGCAGGCAAGTCTGGTAGAATATCTGATGGCAAATCAGCAAAAGCCTCAGCTGGCTGTGGTGAAAGTGTATCCTCTAGAAGCTCTGGCGTGGTTGCTTGGATACCATGGAGGATAGGGTCCTTGTCTTCTAATTTTTCTTTGGTCCATAATTTCTCAAAATTCACAAAAATCGTGAAGCTACAGTAACTCAATCAGATCTTTAACCACGATTTTGCATAAATCTCACCCAAGAATCAAGTAATCTCGACCCTAAATCAGTGCAAGAGCATGTAAATCGAGTGGAGAAACCAAATATAACAACTAGGTAAGAGATCCTCACGAATCTTGAGCAAAAATCGAGCTGAAATCAAACTTCAACTGCGAAATCATGTTCTTGAGGTCGTCCGGCGATTTCCAAGAAATTCTGGTTGAAATCTCGTCGGAGGATCAACGGAAAGGGTCGCCGGTGATGAAGGAAGGTTGGGAATAAAGATTCGTTGCCTAAGGTGGAGAGAATCGACGGGAAATTGGGTTTTCATGGTCCATGAGCCGTTCACGGTTGCAGCTGTGAATATTTCTGTGACTTAGATCCTTTTGCAAAATGAAACTTCACGGTCCATGATGGATTCACGGTCGTGACCGTGAAAGTTTTTGTAAACTTTGGCCTTCTCGCGTTTCCTTTAGCCGTAAATTCACGGCCCGTGAGTGATTCACGGCTGCAACCGTGAAACTCGCGTAAACCCTCTATTCTTCACGAAATTGTTTCCAGAAAATTTCCAAAAAATTCCTGCACGTAAAACAACAGATTTAGAAGATTTTTCATATATAAAAGTTTATCAAATGATACTATTAAAAATCTCTAAAAATTCTAAGAAAACAAAAAACTAAAACTGAAAATACTAAAGTGAATAAAACTCAAAAACTTTTGGGTTGCCTCCTAAAAAGCGCTTGTTTAAGGTCATTAGCTTGACCAATGCTTCATGTCATGGCGGAGTTGGTGAGTCAGTGCCATAGTAGAGAGTATATAATCTTCTGCTTTTTCTCCGTCTCAAAAGTGTGCCCACCAAGTATATCTAGTGAAACGGGTGGATCAATGTCGTAGTGGCCAGTACATGCATGCAAAAATAAGAGTTAAAGTCATGCAAAGAATAATCAATAATTTTTCTATATTTATCCAAAAGTAAAATCATGTTTTCTTCCTTTAGATTTGTATCTTCTTTTGGGTATATGTGGTTTGATTTGAATCAAATGCTATTTCAATCATCTCATCATCATTATCCTCAATATCATGTCTTCCATCATCTGTCATGCAAATTTCTAATGGATTTCTCACAAGAAAAGGAATTGATGGTTCACATGGTAGTGGTGGTGTAATATGCTCAGGATCCTCTTTCTCATCTTTTTCCTCAATTTGTTTCTCTTTATTCTCATAAGACTCAAAAAGTTCAAATTTCTCTATAAACATGTCCCAAGTATTTGTGTTGCAAGACACTTCATTATGTGAGAGGGGACTAGATGGCTGGTAAAGTATTGAGGAAGGGTATTTAGAATTTTCAAAATCATCAAATTAGAAGAAGTTAAATCATATTCCATCAGTGATTTTTCTAACTCTGAAAAATTCTAAGATTCATCATAGATTTCTTCCTCTATATCATTTTTATCAGTGCCATTAATCTTTCTATGAAGTTCCTGACTTTGTCTAGTCATAACAACTAGAGTGTTTTCAAGCATTGCTTCTAGGTTGGATTCTTGAAGTTGACTAGAGTCTAATTGTGGAATAAATGTTGGGTCAATCTAATAAAGATAGTTTTGATAGTTCTCCCAACTTTGATTGTGAGTACTAGGGCATGAGTTAAAACAAGGAGGAATTCCTAATTGACATTCAGTATAATCATGCCCATGAAATCCACAAATATCGCAAATAACATATTTCAACTTATAACATTGCATGCTCAAATAATCAGTATGTTGAATAAAAGAATTTACCTTTTCTAAAAGAGATTCTGATACATCCGTACCATATTCTCTTGTCATTGTCGGTGGCACATGCCTCTGATTCGACCATTGACATTGGTTAAACATCATATTTGCAATAAAATTTAAAAATACAAAATGCAAAACAAAGCTTAAAATATCTAGTCCAGTGATTTATGAGTTCTCCTGTTCATACATCGTTTTAATCTAAAAAGAAAAAAATAAAATAAACTACCTATATATAAAAAAATAAACAATAATAAACAACAAAAAATAAAAAAAATAAAAAAATGTCTAGTCTATAAATATCACGATTAAATCGATATTGACTGGCTTGATCCCCGGCAACGGCGTCAAAAACTTGATATGCTCCGCAAGTGCACAAAATTATTGAAGTAATAAAATAAGATATTGTTCCCTACAAGGATCAGGTGGTCAAGTATTGATTACACGGTCGATCTATATCTAGACGAATCAAATTGTGGTTTTTGGTTGGAAACTTCTAAGTATAAATTAAAAGAAACAAAGGTAGTGTTTTTGGTAAAAAATCAATTCGGATGAAATCAGGATTTGGGGTTTCACCACGCTGATGATTATGAATTTAATGAAAATAAATCTTTGAATAGAAAATTATAGTTTTAAACGGGATTTTTCCTATGGTATAGATTACCTCCTCCTGAAGTATAATTCGGTACCTAATTACGTTAATTCCCTACTCGCGTGACAATTAACACAATTAGATCCTTTAAGTTCTATGAAAAATCATATAAATCTTTCAAATGAATCCAAACTACTCTCGTGATTGGATTCGTAGGTTTGAAAAAAATAGTTCAAACATTGCGATTCACCTCCCGGTTCTTCTCGCAACGTCTAAGACGTAAAATTACTTGATCAGGGTAAATTTCGGAATAAACACAATTCTAATCAAATCAATTCTATAAAAATCATGACAGAAATTTAAGACAATAGATTTAATCCATGAATCGTTAATGGGCTATACCCATAATCCCGAAATAAGGTTTACACATTCATGTTCAAAGCAAACAACATGTTCATCGATGAATTCAACATGTAATCTCTCAAAAATAATGCAAAGAGACACTAGGAAAGTAATTTTAACAATTCCCCTTGATCTGGTGATGAAGATGAAGCGTCAAATCCTCTCCTTTGCGTGATTTCTTGCCGGAATTTTGCCCTACAACTGATTTCCGCTGCTGCCGCTATAGACGTTTGTTTTCATGCCCAGAAGCCCTCGAAAACCCTCCAAAACCTTTCCTTTTATAGTTTGATCAGTATAGAACCCATCTAGGAAGGTTTGGTTCAATTCTGGTTCAATTTGGAGTCGAATCGAGTGAGAAAACCCGACGGGCTGACGTTTTCACGGCCCGTGATAAGTTTACAGCCAAGGCCGTAAATCCTTCTGTGTGTACAGCTCCTTTGTACACAGAAAGTTTCACGGACCATGATGGATTCACGGCCTCACCTGTGAAAGTTTCTGTGCATTTTCATACTTAGCTATTTTTCACCTTTCGCTCGAACGCGGAATTACGGCCAAGGCCGTGAAAGTTCAATTTTTCACCATTTTCACTCCAAATTTGACATGTAAGCTCGTAATCTCCTCGGGAATCATGATATGGCTTCAAAACTCGTGAAATCCATCATTTTAAAGCCATTTTACTTGCATTTTCATAAAAACCAAGAAAAGTGAAGATTCTGTGCCAAGTGAAGTAAAAACATTAAAAATTGCATAAAATTATTCAATTAAGCCCAAAATATCATGTAAAATATAGACAAAAACATGGTGAAAATGCAACGCATCAATTGTGAAGTTCCGCCAAGTAAGAATCACCAATGAACACCTTCGTGTTCACCCCGGCCATGAAGTCCTCTATTCGTTTCTGCATAAGTTATCTCTGAGAAAATCATGACCGAACAGCAAGATCATGGGCAGGCCATGAAGTGTTCTTTGAGTTTTTGGACTTCCAAGCGAATCACGGGGGAACCTCGTGGTGTTCACCTGACCGTGTTAATTGCCCAATTGGCTTTGTGCTCAACCTCAATAGGTAGATGGCAACACTTAGCATACACAAGTTGATAGGGAGACATGCCTTGTGGGGTTTTGAAAGTTGTTCTATAAGCCCAAAGTGCATCATCCAATTTCAATGACCAATCAGTCCAGGATAGATTAGCCGTCTTCTACAAAATGTTCTTGATCTCCCTATTGGAGATTTCAACTTGACCACTGGTCTGTGGGTGGTAAGGAGTTGCAACTTTGTGAGTTACCCCATACTTCTTCAACAAGGATGATAGCTGATAATTCAAAAAGTGGGAGCCTCTGTCATTGATCAACACCTGCAGTACACCAAATCTTGGGAAGAATGTGCATTTGAGCATCTTGGTTACCGCCCTGGCGTTAGAAGCGTGTTCGGCTGAGGCTTCCACCCACTTGGAAACATAATCCACAACAACTAGTATGAACTGGTGCCCACATGATGATGAGAATGGTCCCATGATGTCAACTCCCCATAAGTCAAAGATTTCCAACTCCAGAATGTTGTTTAATGGAAGCTCATCTCATTTTGAAATATTGCCTGACCGCTGGCATTGATCACAACTGACAATAAAGCGCCAAGCATCACGAAAAATAGTGGGCCAATAAAGTCTGGACTGTAGTACTTTGAAAGCTGTCTTCGAAGCACTAGCATGACCCCCATAGGGTGACGAGTGGTAGTGATGTAGAACATCCTGGATCTCCTCTTCATGTATGCATCGTCTAAATAAACCATCGGCACATCGTCAAAATAACAAAGGATCATCCCAGTAATAGTGTTTGACATCATGCAAGAATCTCTTGTTTTGCTGCCATGAAAGATCAAAGGGGAGGATGTACGATACTAAATAATTGATAAAGTCGGCGTACCAGGGTGTTTCAATTCTTGTTAGAGCCAAAAGCTGCTCATCTGAAAAATAGTCATTAATGTCCGGGTGGTAGTCTTTTGAATCATGATAGTAGCATGATCAGTATAAATAATTAATTTTGAATCAATAACGTAGGATCTAAATTTATCAAAAGCAAAGATAATAGCAAGAATCTCTTTTTCAGTGGTGGCATAGTTAATCTGAGCTTTGTTCAGGGTCCGACTAGCGTAGTAAATGGCATGCAATTTGGTGTCCTTCCTTTGTCCAAGAACTGCTCCGATTGTGAAATCACTTGCACCGCACATAAGTTCGAAAGGGAGAGACCAATCCGGCGGCTGCATGATAGGAGTTGAAATCAAGGCCCTCTTCAACTGCTCAAAAGCTACCATGCAATCCCGATCAAAAGAAAATGAAACATCCTTAGCAAGTAAATTGGTTAATGGTCTAGCAACTTTAGAAAAGTCTTTTATAAAGCGGCGGTAAAGTCCAGCATGTCCAAGGAAACTTCGAACTCCCTTTTTAGAAGAAGGGGACGACATTTTTTCAATGGCATCCTCTTTGGATTGGTTAACCTCGATGCCACGCTCAGAAATTAGGTGGCCTAGCACTATCCCTTCGCGCACCATGAAATGATATTTTTCCCAATTTAAGACGAGATTGACTTCCTTGCATCTCTACAACACCTTAGAAAGATTAGCAAGACAAATATCAAATGAAGTACCATAGACTGAAAAATCATCCATGAAAACATCTATTATATTCTCAATAAATTCAAAAAAATTTGAAACCATGCATCTCTGAAAAGTAGTAGGGGCGTTACAAAGCCCAAATGGCATTCGGCGATAGGCAAATGTCCCGTAAGGGCATGTGAAAGTAGTCTTTTCCTGATCCTCCGAGTGAATAGAGATTTAGAAGAATCCTAAGAAGCTGTCAAGGAAATAGAAGTGGGAGTTCTTAGCTAGCCTCTCCAGCATTTGGTTGATGAAGGGAAGTGGGTAGTGGTTCTTGCGCGTGGCTTTATTTAGTTTCTGGTAGTCTATGCACATGCGCCATCCAGTCATTGTATGGGTTGGGATAAGCTCATTGTTCTTATTCTTGACCACTGTGACTCCACCTTTCTTAGGCACCACATGCACTGGACTAACCCATTCACTGTCTGATATTGGGTAAATAATCCCCGTGTCAAGTAATTTCAGTATCTCCTTCTTGACCACATCTTTCATGTTCGGATTTAGGTGGTGTTGGAACTCTACTAAAGCTTTACTTTCGTTTTCCAGAAAAAATCCTGTGCATACAGAACAAAGGATTAATTCTCGTAATATCTTCTAATGAATACCCAATTACCTTCTTATGGAGGCACAGTTCATTTAGTAGCTTCTCAATTTCTTCTTTATTTAAATCAGCGCTAATTATCACAGGATAAGTAGAGTTAGCATCAAGAAATTCATATTGAAGATTAATGGGGAGAGGTTTAAACTCTAACTCCTTCTTCTCAGATAAGCTAGACTTAACCTCACTAAGACTCTCAAACTTTAATTTTCTGAGCCGTATATTTGGAGTTTCATCTAGAATTTTTACATAGTCCTGTGTGTCATCAGCGCATTCCTCGTTCCCATCATTCAGAAGACAAACCTCCTGATGGGGGCAGAGACCACAAGCCAAGAAGGTATAAATGGAGCCTAAGGTTTCTGTAGACAAAGATTCGGAAGTTCTCGAATAAGCTAGCATGGACACTCTTAAAGCTAGCATAATAACTATTTCAAGTTATGCTCAAGACAATAACAAGTTGCTGGAATTCTTTGACGTGCATCCATGCCAATAGCCAAAGGAACAAAGCAAGCAAATAGCATTCAACCCAAATAAGGATCTCTTCAAAGTTGGTCAAAGCCCATCTTCAATGCCGAACTTTGCAAGACACATTCGCAGCCAACAAAGGAAGCTTTCCAACGTCTCTTGCAGCCAACGCTCATCTTCATTGCCGCAAAAATGGAAACCGGAACGTCTCTCCCTGCTGATCAAGCCATCTTCGCTCAGCCCAAAGCTCCCCAATGTCTCTTTGCTGAAGAAGGAAAGAACAACATTCGCTTCTAATGTTCACCTGCAACATCTCTCAAAGCTTCTCTATATGTATCACACATGCACGCTTGTAATGGACAGAATCGAATTTGATGAATGAAATAGTTTTTCCAATGGAATCGGATGTCTCCTATCCTCTTCCACTCTGAGGTGCTTGTGTCACCTAGTTTTCCCTTCTTCCCTCTTCTCTAATCTCTACTTCTTCCAAAGTTCCCTGTCCGCTGTAATCACCCGCACGCTTCAGCCATCTCCAGATTTTTTGAAACTTTGAACCCTCGCCGCCGACGATCCACTGGCCGGATCTCCACGAGACTCCGGCCACCACTCCTCCTTCCCTTCAAAGAAGTTCCAGCCACCGGCATCCATCCATCTGCCGCTTAGATGGCTGGAATCGAAACACAGAACAAATCCCCTGTGTCCGCCGTGCTCACGCCCTAATCTCGCCTTTTCGCATCATCCTCCTCTGACCGGCCACTATTCGCATCCAAACTCCGCCCACGACGTCTCAACAACCCCAACAACCTCCAGTTATAGCAGGTTTGGATTTGGTGCATCACCGGACGAATGACGAAGCACCCTGCTCCACTCGCTCAACTTCCCCTGTTCCGGTCAACAGTCGCTCTTTCGCCCCCACCAGTATTCCAACGCCGTCTTTGCCAGATCCACCACCAGTCGTCGATGCTCCATCAACATCAATGCCTCCTCATCTCCTTCCTTCGTCTCCATCACCTCTAACGAACTTTGCTCCATCGCGCGACGTCCCCTGCCTCCAGACTCCCGTGTCTCCTGTCTATCTGCTCTGCTTGAAAACTTACTGATTAAGCTTGTTCTTGCAGGTATCTTAAGCATCTGGGACGACCAAAAGCTTGATCTGTAGCGTCAACAAGAAGAACAAATCTTGCTCTACTACATGGATTAGTTCAATCAAATTCAAATTCATCAGATCATCCTGCAACAACTAGCAACTTTGGTTATCTGAATAATTCCTGCAGAGTCTCCTTATTTAATCTGATTAGAGTATTTTATGCAGGTATTTGATGTGCTACGACACGATGGAACCTATAATATTTGATACGGTTAGGAAGACCATGTTTCTGTCTACCATAAGGAATAGTTGGTTCTACTAAAGATTCATTGATACACCCAAGATAGCATTGCAAAAGTAGTAACCTGATAAAATTCTGCAACTATTTTTTTTCTGAATAATCTGACTAGCTATTTTGTTGCAGACATTCTGATTTGCTGAAAGATCTTCACTGTCTAAATTTTAATGTCATTCAAAGAACTAGTTTTATTCTACATGATGGTTTAATCAGTTCAAATATTTGATGCATGGATTTTCCTATAAGGCATAGCTACTTTTCCTAATTGATAAATATTTGTAGCACTATTTCTAGCTGCTTCTGAATTTTGACTTTTTTTTTCTAAATTTAAAATAATAATAATAATAAAAAATAAAAAAATAAAAATTAGTCTTATTCAGTAGTTTTGAATCACGTGTCTCCACCCCACATCACCTCCAGGTTGTCAATGGCTGTCGGCAGGACAGGTTCAATGTCATCCTCCACTATGTCTATGCTGCAACAAGATCCTGCAAAAGATGGTTTTTTAAGAGTGGAAGATAGATCAAATTCTAATTTTTCTTACCCAATATTCAATGCCAATTTTCCATTTTTCACATTGATCATGGTGCCAGCAGTTGCAAGAAAGGGTCGTCTAAGGATAAGGGGTAGCCGTGCATCCTCCTCCATCTCCAGCACCACAAAGTCTGTTAGGATGAAAAAGTCTCCAACTTTTATCGGCATGTCCTCAATGATCCCTACTGGTCGACGTACTGATCGATCAGCCCATTGAAGAGATATGGAAGTAGGTTTTATCTCATCCATAACTAGCTTCCTATAAATAGATAATGAGATTAGACTGACACTAGCTCCTAAATCACAAAGAGCTTTATCAAAGGGCATACCCAATTTGACATGGAATTGAAAAACTCCCTGGGTCCTTTAGTTTGGTTGGAAGTTTATTTTGGATGATGGCGCTGCATTCTTCTGTAAGAGCAACTGTTCCTTGTTCCTCAATCTTTCGCTTGTAGAATTGAAATGACAGGAATAATAAAGAAAACTTACAGTGGACCCCTTGAGAATAGAAGGGGTCACCTTCCCGTTCTTCACCTGTCCAACTCTGATGAAGGTGTCGGTTACACACAGGCAATATAGCAATCCCACACAGGCGTGGGTGAGTTGTTTAAAGAAAATATTAAAGTTCTATAATCAAAAGGTGAAAGAGGGAGGTTAAGCCTCCAAGTTCTCTTGCCTAGATAATATTTGAGACTAAGGCTGTGTTTAATTGGGAGGATGGAAAATGGGAGGTGAGGGAAAGTAAGAAGGAAAAACAAATTTGGTTGTTTAATTGGGAGGATGGAAAGTAGGAAGGAAACTGGGAAGGAAATACTGTAGCTAAAATTGTGTGAATAGTAGCATTTTTTGTCACCGCCTGCGTTCGAAAATTCACTGTAGCTACTGTAGCTACAGTAAATACTGTAGCAACCCTTGCTATTTTCCTTTCCTTCCCCTTTCCTTCTTTGATTCCCTCACCTCCCACTTTCCATCCTCCCAATTAAACACAGCCTAAACTAATATGTGTTAGGGAATGCCGGGTGTAATTTTAAAAATTGCAGTCCCAGGACGCAGCGGAAGAAGCATTACACCCGAAACACATTCCGGTCCCAAGGATCCATGCGAGGGAGA
>JANTFE010001469.1:16323-34919 GCA_027562315.1 Costus pulverulentus | reverse complement strand
TTGATGTTGCTCACGCCTCTTAGAGAAATTGTATATCAAGAGGGGCGGCTAGGGTCTCTATTTATAGAGACCTTGGGCGGCAATGAGTGGCCACAATTAAACCAAAGTAGGCGGCTAAGAGAGGATACAGGAGAACATGCCAAATTAATCAAGTCCTAATCCAATTAGGACTCTAATTAATTATTTAAACAATTAAATCCTAATCCAATTAGGATTCCAATTATTTAAACAATTAAATCCTAATCCAATTAGGATTCTAATTAATTAATTAAACAATTAGTCCTAATCCAATTACGATTCTAATTAATTAATTAATTAACCCTTATATGATTAATTTTACATCATAGGCGTTAACCCTAGTCTAACTAGGGGTAATCACACGCCTACTATCTCCCTCTCCTTAAGCCCAGTAACCCCAACTTTACAATGGGCCCAGCCCAAGGTCCATTATGCATGTTAACCAAGCCCTTGGATCTAATCCGATTTAACCCAAGGTCAAATTAGGCTAACCATGGTTAATATGCCGCAAATGGAAGTTGGATCCAATAAATTTCTTCCATCTCATTAGGCCCATTGGCGCTGATGAAATCTCCAAAATAGATCCGAGTTATCCAATAACTCGATCATAAGGCTTCCCGATCAATACGAAAACTCAAGTATCAAGGTGTGCGACCCTGTAGGTTCCTCTGACGTTGGCAGTGCTGACCTATGGTCACCACAAGCAGTGAGTGGCACCTAGTAGTGCATCACTGCTACCCAAGTCATCAGAATGAATATCGACATCAACATCCCCATCATCGCAACCAGGTACAGATGCATTACAGTCTCTTTGCCGAACTGATATCCGATTGGTCAAGTGTGTCACCACTTCCTTTTATCCAATCTCATGGCTATGACTAAATCAGGTCTAACCTAGGTATGGCCATACACTTTTAGTCATAGAACCATAGAGGAGCTCCATGGATATCATGCTTCCCTTAGGAAGAGGCAAATCCTATGTCTGTGCATTGATCTTCTCATATGGGTCGTGATATGCCCAATGACAACCGTTATTACCTCCCAAATACGGTAAGGCGTTAGGTTGTATCAAAGCATATCCCTAACCATATAGAATGGCCAATGAGCTCAAGTCAAGGGATAAATGCATCTCCTATCACTTGTGAGAATAACTCGTGACACCAAGTTATTGCCTCACAGCGGGTCGGTCCAGTATATCCACCACTGATATACCCATATGTTTGCGTTAGCACCTCGTGCCTAACCAACCCATATACCAGTCTCACAAGTACCAAAGTTGTCCCATATCCACTTAGGTACATCGACTGGGGACAATCATTTGAGCACAAATCCAATATGTCTCCAGGGACATTATCATATAAGTACATAATCGCAGATGTAAACAAATATAGATAATGACAATGCCAGAATGATATAAAATATCAACGTTAAGTAGTACAAATAATGGACCAAAACTAGGTCCTAGGGCATATACACCAACAAAAACATGGGCCATAATGTCTATACGGCAGTACCGTAAAATGCTTCAAACTCTCGGGTCAAAAATCGTCCGTAAATACGGTACTGTGAAAACGGTTATGGCCGTACCGTAAAAATGATGTTTTTATTTTTTTTAGTAATAAAAATCAATTACAAACAAAATGGCCCATAAAAGTATTTACGGTACTACCGTAATATGGGACAAATCACGAAAACTCTCGGGTCAAGAATTTCACGAAAATACGACCCATGAAAAAGCTTACAGTCGTGCCGTAAAAGCAAATAAACTCTCAAGTGAATTTTGACGTACAAATACGGGATGTAAAAATACTTACGGCAGTGCCGTAATGGCATCAAAACCTACTGTTAGAAAATAGACCGAAAATACGGCCCGTAATTTACATTATAGTAGTGCCGTAATTTACACCAAAACTCATTTTTACCTGCAAAAAGAGAAGAAAAATTAGTTCTAAAAGCAAAAATAAAAGATAATAAACTAAAGAAAGAGTGATTGTGTTGCCTCCCAAGAAGCGCTAATTTAAAGGTCATTAGCTTGACCGTTCTGCACTTGGATTTGATCGTGGTGGTGCCTTCAGTTGCCATTCCAACTTCTCTTTGTTTTGTTCTTCACTTCTAGGTACATAAGGCTCATTCAAGAAATAGTGTCCAACTTTACCCAAGAACCTTTTTTCTTTCTTAAGCAGTTTCAATCTTTCTCTTCTTCTCTGTCTCTTATTTTTTTCTCTTTTCAGTTTTTGAATCAGCATTCTCCGGAAATCCTTTATTCACACACTCAGAAAAAGTGTCAGTCTCAACATTAGAAGGCTCATCAAATAAGTTATGCATATCACTAACAACATCATCTATTATATCAATACTACAACATGATCCTAAATATGATGCTTTTTTCAATGAATATGTTAAATCAAACTCAATTATATTTTCACAAATATCAAATGTGAGTTTTCCTTTCCTAACATCTATGACTGCTCCTGCTATGGCTAAAAAGGGCCTACCATGGATGATTGGATTTTTGGAACTTTCTTCCATTTCAAGAACCACAAAATCTGCTGGAATAAAATAACTACCTACTTGGATTAAAACATTTTCTAAAATACCAACTGGATATTTTACCGATTTATCAGCGAGCTGCAAAGATATTGAAGTAGGTTTAAGCTCTCTCATGTCCAATTTCCTGCAAATAGATAATGGCATTAGGCTTACACTAGCTCCCAAATCACGTAAGACTCGGTCAAAAGCCACACTCCCAATTGAACAAGGTATAGAGAAACTACCTGAATCCTTTAATTTTTGTGGCAACTTATTCTGGATAATAGCACTACATTCTTTAGTTAAAGCCACAGTACCATAGTCCTCTATCTTTCTCTTATTAGACAAAATTTCTTTCAAAAATTTAGCGTATGAGGGCATTTGAGATAAAACTTCAGTGAATGAAATATTAATATAAAACTTTTTCAAAACATCAAGAAATTTTCCAAATTATTTGTCTAACTTTGCTTGCACTAGTTTCTAGGGAAAGGGTATAGGTGGCCTATAAGGTGCGGGAGAACTAGATCTAGGAATATTTGACTGACATGGCTCATCACCTTTTGGTTCATCACCCTTATGAGGTGGCAAACTAGTTTGGGACTGCTCATGTACAGGAGATTTTTCCAAGTCTAATTCATTGTCATGTTCAATCTCAGGCTCTTTTTCATTATCATCTAATTTACCCTTTGGTTCATCCAATTGCTTCCCACTCCTAGTAATGATAGCATTATAGTGCTCCTGATGTAGGGACACCACCGAGAAGGTCAACAAGGATCAAGAAGACTCCCATCCGCTATGGGATGAACGCATGACACCTTGATATTTTGTGAACTTATTGGAAGTTTATTATTTTGATACATTGAAATATGTAATAAGACTCTGTTTCTTGTTTCAACATTTGACATGTGGTCATAGTTAGAACTAGCCTAGGTTTATGTCAAAAACTTTATGTTATTTTGTAGTGGTTGTGATAGGTTGTCATAGTCTAGGTTTATGCACACCTGTATTGCACATGCTGCACCTAACCTCCCAACCCTGAAGTGACCTTGGCATAATGAAAAATCAGCCCCTAGAGAAAAGTCAATGTCAAAGACGAACCGGTTCATGATCAGACTCACTTCAAGTGTCAACTTCAACACACCAGCCCAAAGTTAACTACTCAGCTCAAGTGTCAACTTCAACACACCAGCCCAAAGTTAACTCGATTCATGTCCAGCAATTCCATCCAAGTTCATCCACCTCATTCAGTCAAACCCATGGAGATCCCATGAAGTATTCAATCCAAAATCAAATGGAGATCCCATGAAGGTTTCAATCCAAAATCAAAGGGAGACCCCAAGAAATATTCAGTCCCAAAATCAAATGGAGATCCCATGAAGTCTTCAATCCCAAAACCAAATCAGCCATCAAGATAACTTGAAGATAGCTTGCGCAAATATCAACTTCCCATTCAGCGCAAGAACCAATCACAACAGCTTATCAGAGTAGGCCAAAACGAGAAGGCGCCAGCCAGTAAAGAATGCCAAGGGTCGTTTCAAAAGATGCGTTGGGAGGAAAGG
This sequence comes from Costus pulverulentus, assembly GCA_027562315.1. NCBI lineage: Eukaryota > Viridiplantae > Streptophyta > Magnoliopsida > Zingiberales > Costaceae > Costus > Costus pulverulentus. The sequence goes on along the minus strand of JANTFE010001469.1, from coordinate 30,813 downwards.
TTTTAAGCAAGCTCTATTCACTTTTGCACACTTAGTCTCGAATATTTTGGAATTCTGAAAACCTTGTCTTTGCGTTTGTGAGAGTTGAGCGTGCTCCTCTTTGGATTGAGCTTGCTCTCCACCGGTTGCTGACCATTCCACGTTTCCATACAATCAATTGCCGATCATCCCCTTCCATCAACACAAACCGCGGTTACTGTTCCTTACCGGATCGAGCACTGTTCCATTGCCGGCATCATCCTTCCATCGATCTTCTCTCGGTTCAAGTGGCTACCGTTGAATTAAATTTCATCAAAAGGCTGAAGGATCTTTGGAGGACAAACACTGTCAAGAATAGTCGAAGGAGTTCGGCCCCCTTACCTTTAGGGGGTCCAGGTGCACCAACCCCTAACTTCTTAAAATCTAGCATTCTCTTGCGTGTCGAGCTACATACCTAGGGTGATTCTTGGGCTTAGGAGGATTTTCATCCTTCATCAGTGGTATCAGAGCACCTTTAGGTGCTCATTGCATTTCTGAAAATTTTGATTTTACTGCTCATTTGTGTTATGAAACTTTCTGATTTGTGTTCCTGATTGTTCGTGAACTGTTTGTGAAATCTTGTTTCTGTTTGCATCTCTGCTTGTTGCTGCATTTTAAGGTTCGCTTGTGTTGAAAATCTCTGCACACTTGTGTTCAGTATTGCTGCTTTAAGTTTGTGTAAGCTGAAGATTCTTGCACTCCAACTGTTTGCTGAAATTCCTATTTACTGTTGCTTACCGTTCCAATCTCCCTATCTAAACTGAAATTTTTCTGAGCTGGATTTTCTGCACGTATTCTCTTTGAGATCTCCTGTGCCTTACTGAAATAAACTTTTGTAATCGTTGGGCTGAAATTATCTGCTCTATTTCTGAGGGTTTATGTTCACTAAGAAATTTTCTATTTGTGCGCTATCGTCACTGCGTGCAAATCCTGCTCTGAATTTGTTTTGCTAAGCCTCGCTACATTCTGATAGTTGAACTGCTGGTTGTGTTCTTCTCATAACTAAAACTCTGCTGAAGTTTTGTTGCTTTGGTCAAACACCTAGTACACAGTAAATCTTCTGGAAGATCTGTTGTTAATCGGGATCCATATTTTCTTTGAAGTCTGCTGAGTTATGCTATTTTATCAAAATCTGTTTGCTGAGTTTTCTGCTAGAATTTTATTTACAATAGAGCTGTGAATTCTGAACGTTTGTTGCTGGAACTTGTTTCTGAACCTGTCGCTGAATCTGATTATAATTTTCTCACAAAGGCTGCTGAAGTTAAGGATCTGCCTAAGTGATAGGTGGCCCCTTCTTCAGTTTCTCTTACATCAGAGATTTGAATTTTTGGATTGTTTGGCTGAATCTCGCTGCATTTTGATTTTGAGCTGTTTCCTGATCTGTGCGCAACTTGCTTGCGAAATCTGAATATTCTCTTTATTTGCTGCTGCATTTTGTCAAGCCCTTGATACTACAATCTGCATTTTCTGGTTTGGTTTGTATCCGGTACTGTAGCTTACCATTTCCAAGTTCTGATATTCTCTGCGTCTGTGTATATAGTTGCTGATTGGCTGCATTCTATAATTTCTACTGCAGTAACGTTTAGTGCCAAATTTCATTTTACCGGCAATCCTATACTTGCTGAATTCCTGCACTTACCATAATCATTGCTGAATTTTGCATTTACCATCTGAAACCTGCTGCAAACTGGTTTACATGCTGAAAATTGTATTTCACTTATGCTGAACATAGCTGAAACCTGTATTCTGAACATACATGTGCTGCATTGCTGAATATTGCTATAAACGGCTGAACCTATACATTCTTGCTGAATATTGCTGCTTACCATTTGCCGATTAAATCCTGCTCCATTTTCAAGCATGGCATCTAGTTTCAATCAAGAACTCGATGATCTAATTAAGTCCATGTATCAAACGATAGATGAGTGCAATAATCACTACATGGATGGGCTTCCAACCTATAGAATCACCCTTAGATCTGATTACTTTCATACTTATACTAAAATTGATGATAAGGTGTGTAAGATTGCCATTGATGAACACATAAGGTTCAACTTCATATCCCCCCTAGCAATTGATAAGTTCCAGTTGACCACCGAACTTAACCCAGACCCTTATACTATTACTTGGGAAGATGGAACCCGAACCTTAGTGCGCCTTAGCTGCCTTGTTCCCTTCAAGCTTGCCTCCTATGAACAAGAGATTTGGTGTGATGTTCTGCCTTTAAAGGGTACTTATCATGTCCACCTAGGTCAGCCTTGGGTAGATAACATGGATGGATACTACCATAGAGGAAGAGATAGCTATGTCTTGCGGGTCTTCAAGCCACGGCTACACATTAGGAGGCCCAAGCCTAGAACCCCCAAGGTAGACACCTTACCTAAGGAAACCATAGAGCCTAGTCTACCTAAACCATCCCCTGTTAACATACCCTTAATTGAGCCTAATGAACATATCATCGAAGACCAACAACCCACTCTAGGATCCACTAGGCTGCCATCAATATTAGGAGACAAATCTGAGCCTAGACCCAAATCTGAACTAGAAAATGGGCAAACACCAATGTTTGAACCTCCCCAACCCAATCCTGAATGTAAGGTGGAGGCTGGTTATGAGGAAATTAGTGGGACACAACTTTTAGAACCCTCCACCCATGAGTTTGAAGTGGACACCCTTGTCATTGGCCATGCCAAATTTTCCCAACCAAGTAAGACTAGTGGGCTGAACCATAGGATGACTTCTCTAGTACCTATAACATGTCATCAGCATCCACTAAGATCATCTTTAATGCCATCTCTTTTAGGACCTGGACCCGAATGCCCACTCTCCCCACCTTTAGAAAATTCTCAGCCACCTACCAAACCTGACCCAATTAAAACTCTTGGGAGAATTGTAGAGGATGAGTTAGATCAAGCTGAACTTAAACCGCCTCCTATTCAAATTAGCCACAAACCCTCTAGTGACATGTCCTTAGAACCTTCACTCTTGGAATTAAATACTGAACCTCAATTGACAACACCCTTGGCTCTATCTCAACCCGGCTCTAAGCTTGAGGAGATTAAGAAGACTACATTGTTGGCATTAGCGGTTATTGATAAGGATCCTTACAATCTGAAAAAAAGGGCAACCATAGAAGTTCATGAAGAAGTGTTTGATCCAATAATAGTCCTAGCACCATACCTGGATCCATTTTTACACATGCCACCACTTGCAATAAGCCCATTCCTAGGTGACTTTCTTACTAGTGCTAGAGACTACCCACTAAACCCCACACCCCTTAGTCAAATTGGACTCTTGACTCCATGCTCTCTCTTAGGAAGATCCCAGGTCATACAATTCGCTCCTATGCTAACTGAAATTTCAGGGAATGAGACTAAGAAACAATTACACGGCACCCCTCAATGTTTAACCCGTTACCATCCATATGATTTTAACTTTGAATCTTGCTGTGACAATACCATGACTATGCACATGCTTCAAATGAAATCATCTTTTGCTTTAAATGTAAGGTTGCATGGTAAGGATTTTCATAATGCTGAATGTGGTTTAATTATTCGTGATGACCATGGCTATAGAATGACAACACGCCATGCTAGACTTATAATTCTGTACTCTCTTGGTGATTTTCATACTACTAGCATCGTTTATTTTAATATATTGCAACAAACTTCAACATTGTTGAACAAGAATCCTCATATTGATTTTATTATAGACAAGGAGTGTCTGGACTCTAAAAGTGTGTTCACTACTCTGGAAGCCGAGCCTACCTGCAATCCCAACTTTGAGACTAAGGATGGCTACCTATTTAGGAGAGGGAAGCTATGTATTCCACACACCTCCTTGAGGGAATTCTCGGTTTGGGAACTACATGGAGGAGGTACCGCCGACCATCATGGGCGGGATAAGACTTTAGCTTTAGTGGAAGAACGATTCTATTGGCCCAACATGTTTAAAGATGTATCTAAGGTGGTTGGGCATTGTCAAACTTGTTAAGTGTCCAAGGTAACGAGGCACAATACCGGGTTATACATGCCTTTACCAATACCTGAGGGGCCTTGGCAAGCTCTGAGTATGGATTTTGTGCTTGGCCTTCCTCGCACTAGTGCTCATTATGACTCTATCTTTGTGGTGGGGGATAGGTTCACTAAAATGGCTCACTTCATCCCATGTACCAAGACCACAGATGCTTCTCATGTAGCAAGGCTCTTCTTTAAAAATGTGGTGCGCTTACATGGTTTGCCCCGCACCATTGTGTCTGACAGAGATGTTAAATTCATGGGGCATTTTTGGCTCACCTTATGGAAACTACTGGGTACCAAACTTAATTTTTCCACTGCATATCACCCACAATCGGATGGACAAACTGAAGTAGTAAACCGGTCCTTAGGGAACATCTTGAGGTGTTTAGTGGGTGAACACCCAGGTACATGGGACAGGCTTTTACCAACTGCGGAGTTTGCTTTTAACAGTGCTGTGAATCGCACTACTGGCGCTAGTCCTTTCCAGCTCAATTATGGTTTCCAGCTACGAAAACCCATTGACCTAGCCCCCTTGCCAACACCCTTTAAGCAAAACCACTCAGCCCTGTCTTTTGCTCAACACATTGTCAAGATTCACAATGAAGTGAAAGACCAGATTGCAAAGAACACCCTTAACTATGAGCTGGCTGCTAACCCCTGTCGTCGTGTTGTGAAATTGCAGGAAGGAGATTTAGTCATGCTGAGGAATAGGAAGGAGAGGCAACATGGCCCCAACCACAAGCTCCAACCAAGAGCCATGGGTCCTTTCCGAATATTGAAAAAAAATAAATGATAATGCTTATATGTTGGACTTACCACAGGCCCTGGGGATACATCACACCATTAACATTGAAGATCTGACACCTTACAAAGCACCGCTCCACATTGAGATTCCAGCTCCAGCCAAGAGGACCGGACATATACGTGAGAGACAAAAACGCTGCATCAATAGGGAAATTCAGCACTATTACCTAGTTCAACGGGCAGATGGAGAAGAAGAATGGTTATCGGAGGACGAAGCACGCGCACAACTACCTGCCGAACTTGGATTAAAACATTTTCTAAAATACTGGAATAAAATACTTACCTACTTGGATTAAAACATTTTCTAAAATACCAACTGGATATTTTACCGATTTATCAGCGAGCTGCAAAGATATTGAAGTTAGTTTAAGCTCTCCCATCTCCAATTTCCTGCAAATAGATAATGGCATTAGGCTTACACTAGCTCCCAAATCACGTAAGACTCGGTCAAAAGCCACACTCCCAATTGAACAAGGTATAGAGAAACTACCTGGATCCTTTAATTTTTGTGGCAACTTATTCTGGATAATAGCACTACATTCTTTAGTTAAAGCCACAGTACCATAGTCCTCTATCTTTCTCTTATTAGACAAAATTTCTTTCAAAAATTTAGCGTATGAGGGCATTTGAGATAAAACTTCAGTGAATGAAATATTAATATAAAGCTTTTTCAAAACATCAAGAAATTTCCCAAATTGTTGGTCTAACTTTGCTTGCACTAGTCTCTAGGGAAAGGGTATAGGTGGCCTATAAGGTGCAGGAGAACTAAATCTAGGAATATCTGACTGACATGGCTCATCACCTTTTGGTTCATCACCCTTATGAGGTGGAAAACTAGTTTGGGACTGCTCATGTACATGAGATTTTTCTAAGTCTAATTCATTGTCATGTTCAATCTCAGGCTCTTTTCCATTATCATATAATCTACCCTTTGGTTCATCCAATTGCTTCCCACTCCTAGTAATGATAGCATTACAGTGCTCCTGATGTAGGGACACCACCGAGAAGGTCAACAAGGATCAAGAAGAGTCCCATCCGCTATGGGATGAACGCATGACACCTTGATATTTTGTGAACTTATTGGAAGTTTATTATTTTGATACATTGAAATATGTAATAAGACTCTATTTCTTGTTTCAGCATTTGACATGTGGTCATAGTTAGGACTAGCCTAGGTTTATGTCAAAAACTTTATATTATTTTGTAGTGGTTGTGATAGGTTGTCAAAGTCTAGGTTTATTCACACCTGTATTGCACATGCTGCACCTAACCTCCCAACCCTAAAGTGACCTTGGCATAATGAAAAATCAGCCCCTGGAGAAAAGTCAATGTCAAAGACAAACCGGTTCATGATCAGACTCAGTTCAAGTGTCAACTTCAACACACCAGCCCAAAGTTAACTACTCAGCTGAAGTGTCAACTTCAACACACCAGCCCAAAGATAACTCGATTCATGTCCAACATTTCCATCCAAGTTCATCCACCTCATTCAGTCAAACCCGTGGAGATCCCATGAAGTATTCAATCCAAAATCAAATGGAGATCCCATGAAGGTTTCAATCCAAAATCAAAGGGAGACCCCAAGAAATATTCAGTCCCAAAATCAAATGGAGATCCCATGAAGTCTTCAATCCCAAAACCAAATCAGCCATCAAGATAACTTGAAGATAGCTTGCGCAAATATCCACTTCCCACTCAGCGCAAGAACCAACCACAACAGATTATCAGGGTAGGCCAAAATGAGAAGGCGCCAGCCAATAAAGAATGCCAAGGGTTGTTTCAAGAATGCCAAGGGTCGTTTCAAAAGATGCGTTGGGAGGAAAGGTTTTAAGCAAGCTCTGTTCACTTTTGCACACTTAGTGTTGAATATTCTGAAATCTGAAAACTTTGTTTTGTGTTTGAGTTGAGCGTGCTCCTCTTTGGATTGAGCTTGCTCTCCAACCGGTTACCAATCATCCCCAATGTTTTCCACACTTCACTGTCGAGTGTTCCCCACAATCATCACTAACTGCGATTACTGTTCCTTACCGAGTCGAGTACTGTTCCATTGCTGAATACCTATTTTCAATCGATCTCCTCTCGGTTCAAGTGGCGATCATTGAGCAAAACTTCATCTAAGGTGGGGAGGATCCTTGGACGACAATCACTATCATAGGAAGGCAGAAGGAGTTCGACCCCCTTGTCTTTAGGGGGTCCAGGTGCACCAACCCTTAATTTCTTAACTCTAGCTTTCTCCGACGTGTAGAGCTACATACCTAGGGTGATTCCTGGGCTTGGAGGATTTTCATCCTTCATCAGCTCCCTAGGGTTTGGTTTAGGTTTAGCCGACAATTTCCCTAGGGGTCTATAAGATGTGATAGCTTGTTGTGCTATCTGGTTCTCTAATATTTTATTGTGTGCTACTAATGATCCTACTTGAGAAGCAAGTTAGCTAACCAATCCCTTAAGATCTTCCATTTCCTTATTTTGGTTTGTCATGAATTGATTTTGATTAGCCATAAGCTTTTCGAGCATGGACTCAACACTAGAATTTTGGGGTTGGTTTTGATTCTGATTTTGCTTTTGTTGGTATCCTCTATTCTCAGCTTGTCCCCCTACATGATTATTGCATTTTCAAGATAAATTGGGATGGTTCCTCCATCCAGGATTGTTAGTACTAGAATAAGGACCATTGATTCTACTTTGATTATAACCCCCCAAAGCATTAACTTGTTTAGCACCCTGATTAGCAATGACTTTACACTCTTCACAATAATGACCATTATTATGACAAATATCACACACAACAGAAGATGAAACTATAGCAGTTTGCTTTTGAAAAGAATCAAATCTGTTGCACAAAGAATCTACCTTTTCAGCCAAGGTGCGCCAGTTATCACTTTCATTCTTACCCTGAGGAGGTCGATACAGCACTCCTCTCTCTGTAGTCCACTGGTTGTGATTCAAAGTCATCTCCTCCAGCAACTTGAAAGCATCTTCAATGGTTCTACTCATGAGAGCTCCTCCTATAGCGGCATCAATAGTTAGTCTGGTATTATAAAGCAAACCATTGTAAAGTATGTATCAAAACCCAATTTTCCTAGGCCCTAGATCTCCTTAGGTATGTAGCTCTAAATACACGGTAAGTGCAAGATTGAAGATGATGGAATGAAAACGCCTTAGGGCCCCCTTGCTGAAAGGGGGCCGAACTCCTCCTGAATCTCCCAAGGCAGGAAACTTAGGTTGCAGGTCCTCACTGGTTGGAGATGAAGATCCGATGTAGTTCCGCTTCAGCCCAAGTATTAATGCGTTAGAGATCCTGAAATCGGCAATAGAACAGTGTTCGACCCCGGTAAGGAACAGTAATCACAGCTTGTAGTTGTTGAGGGAGAGTAATCGACAGTGAAGCATGGAAATGTTGGAAGGATTGGTAACCGAAGTGGGGAGCAAGCTCAACCCAACGAGGAGCAAGCTCAACTCTTACAAACGCAAACACAGATTTTAGATTCAAAAGATATTCGACTTAAAGTGCAAAGTGTACAAATGCAAGCTTTTAAACCTATCCTTCCTCCAACGATTACTTTCTTCAGTGACCTTTGGCATTCTTTGATTGCACTTCCCATTTGTTGTAAAAGCTGTTTGCTGGTATCGTCCTGATGGATTCTTGATGTGAAGTCTTCTAGCCGTTGGTGGAGATGATTTGCTGGTAAGTGACGTTGACGTGCCTTGCATGGAGTAGCTGAGCCGAAAGGGTGTCTCATGTGTTCTGCGAAGGCTACTCCATATCCTGAAGTTGATTTGGGTGCTGGGCCGATCCTTGTAGACTTGATCTGGGCCTTGATGATGTGTTGATCTTGAGCTGGAACATGATGCTTGTAGACCAACTGAAACTGCCACTAGTTTGTAGTGATCTGCCTGAGGCTGGACTTGATTTGTGGTGGACTTGGGTCTTCTTTAAATGGATGTTGACTGTCGTTGGTTGATCCATGCCAAGGTCATATAACCGTTGAAGGAACTAGGTGCTGCATGTGCAATACAAGAGTGCATAGACCTAGGATAAACAACCTATTACAATCACTAAAATAAAAATAAAGATTTCAAAATAAACCCTAGGCTAGATCCTAACTACAACAATAACCATAAATGCTGAAAATAAAAGAGTTTATAATGTATTACAATGCCATAAACACTTCAAAATAACAAGTCCTCAAAATAGTAAGAGGAGTCAAGTAATCATCCCATAGCGCGTTGGTGTCTTCTTGAGTCTTGTTGATCTCCTTAGGGATGTCGCTACATCAGATTTCTCGGGGTTGGGAGAACTCTCCTCCGGAGAGTTAAATAAGAAGCTCTCAAGTTTCTTGGGCAAAAGCTGGCGCACTTCCTCTTCTAGGAGCCATTCCTCAGTGTGATCGTCCCATTTGATGAGGTACTGATTTTGGACTCCTTGCTTGTGGATATGTTGTTGAACTTCCAAAACACTATCGTTCCTCCTTGGTGGTCCTGGTGCTTCAACGTTGAGGGGAGCCTTGTAGGGTGTTAAGTCTTCCACATTGATGGTGTTGTGTATCCCAAGGGCTTGCGGTAAATCAAGCATGTAAGCATTATCATTCACCTTTTTTATTATCCGGAAAGGGCCCATAGCTCTTGGTTGCAGCTTTGTGTGAGCGCCATGTTGCCTTTCCTTCCTGTTTCGTAGCATCACTAAGTCACCTTCCTGCAGTTTCATGGAACGACGATGTGGATTAGCGGCTAACTCATATTTAAGCGTGTTTTTTGCAATGTGTTCTTTTACTTCATTATGTATCTCGACAATGTGCTGTGCATATGATAGAGCTGAGTGGTTTTGCTTGAAGGGGGACGGTAAGGGTGCTAGATCAATAGGTTTGCGTGGCTGAAAACCAAAGTTGAGTTGAAAAGGGCTAGCCCCTGTAGTTTGATTTACAGCACTATTGAAGGCGAATTCAGTGGTGGGTAGTAACTTGTCCCAATTTCCTGGATGTGCTCCCACCAAACACCTCAAAATATTACCAAGGGATCGATTGACCACCTCGGTTTGACCATCAGATTGTGGGTGGTAAGCAGTAGAAAAATTCAGTTTAGTGCCCATTAGTTTCCATAAAGTGATCCAAAAATGTCCTACAAACTTAACATCTCTATCCGACACAATGGTTCGGGGTACCCCATGCAAGCGCACTACATCCCTAAAGAAGAGTCTTGCCACGTGAGAGGCATCCGTGGTCTTGGTACAAGGTATGAAGTGGGCCATTTTGGTGAACCGATCCACCACCACGAAGATAGAGTCATAGTGGGCACTAGTGCGAGGGAGTCCAAGCACAAAGTCCATACTCACATCTTGCCAAGGCCCCTCGGGTATGGGTAAGGGCATGTACAATCCAGTATTATGCTTCCTTGTTTTGGAAATTTGACACGTTTGACAATGCCCCATGATTTTGGTCACATCTTTAAGCATGGTAGGCCAATAGAACCTCTCCTCCACCAAAGTTAGGGTCTTATCTCTTCCATGATGCCCGGCTGTACCACCCCCATGTAATTCCCAAGCTAAGAAGTCCCTTAATGAAGAACGTGGAATGCAAAGTTTGCCCCTTTTAAAAAGGTACCCCTCTCTAATTTCGAAGTCAGGATTACTTGGGATGTCGGTTATGAGCTCATTGAAAATATTCCTAAAATCTGGGCATTCTTTGTACTCATCTTTGACCCTCTCAAACCCTATGACCGATACTTAGAAGAGTATTCAATAAAAGCAATTTTCGGCTTAGGGCATCAGCTACCTTATTTTGAGTCCTAGCTTTGTGCTTCAAGACAAAAGTGTATTGTTGTAAGAACTCAACCCACTTAGCATGCCTAGGGTTCAGTTTGACTTGACTGTTTAAATAAATGAGAGCTTGATGATCGCTGTTAAGAATGAACTCCTTGTGTACAAGATAATGTCTCCAATGTTTAAGGGCTTGCACAATAGCATACAACTCTTTGTCATACGTGGAATACTTTTGCCTAGTTTCATTTAGTTTTTCACTATAAAACGTAATCGGATGCTCCTCTTGACTAAGTGTTCCCCCAATTCCCACACCCGAGGCATCGCAATCCACAATAAACACCTTATTGAAATCGGGTAACCTTAAAACTGGTGTGGTAATGATTTTCTGTTTCAGCTCTTGGAAAGCCCTCTCGGCTGACGCCGTCCACTCAAAACTTCCCTTGCGCAAACAACTAGTTATGGGTGCCACTAGAGTACTAAAACCGTGTATGAACCTCCTATAAAATGTAGCTAGGCCATGGAAACTCCTAGCCTCGGTGATGGAGGCTGGAGTGAGCCAACTAGCAATAGCTTCAACTTTTGAGGGGTCGGACTTTAGCCCTTGATCATTGATAATGAAACTGAGGAATTCAACTTTTTGGACAGAGAAGACACATTTTTTTAAGTTCAGCAGTAAACGTTCTTTTTTCAACAAATCAAGAGTGGTCCGTAGGTGATCTAGATGTTCATGCTTAGTTTTACTAAAAATCAGAATATCATCAAAGTATACCACAAGAAACTTCCCAATATATGGCTTTAAAACCTGGTGCATCAATCTCATAAAAGTAGAAGGGGCGTTGGTTAACCCAAAGGGCATAACCATCCATTCATACAGTCCATCTTGTGTCTTAAATGCTGTTTTCCATTCATCCCCCTCCCTAATCCTAACCTAATGGTACCCACTACGGAGATCCACCTTGGAAAACCAAGCGGAACCCACAATCATATCAAGGAGGTCATCCAACCTAGGGATAGGGAAACAGTACTTAATAGTTATCTTATTAATAGCCCTGCAGTCGATGCACATTCTCCACGTGCCATCCTTTTTTGGGTAAGTAAGGTTGGAACCGCGCATGGACTAAGGCTTTCCCTAATAAGCCCTTTTCTAAGTAACTGTTCTACTTGTCTCCTTAACTCTGCATGCACAATCTCAGTTTCAATGCATTATTAGAAACACCATTAATCTTAATTGTATCACATAATTCAAGAAAACAAAGCCAGGTGTTGATTAGGATCTTCAAGTGGTGATCCTCAAAACTGATTTTGCTGGATCATAGATAGGAAAGCAGGCTTGATCTCAAAATTGTGAGCCTCAATAACTGGTCTAGCAATGCTAGAATGTATCTCCTGTGGATTAGGGGCTGCATAGTCTCTAAGTGATCTTCTTTCTACCATGACTATTTCTTCTTCTTGTCTTCCTTCAAATCTAAGTTTCCTGCGCAATCTAAGAGTTTTGTTAATCTCAAGATCAAAAGGAACTAGAGGTCCTGATCTAAGATTCCTGTGCATGTAAAGTAGATGGAACAAATAAACTCAATATAAGTAGAAAAATAGAAAATAAACAGAAAATAAACAAAACCCAGTCTAGCAATACTTTGAATATCTTCAATATTGACAAAAACCAAGGTCCCCGGCAACGGCACCAAAAACTTGTTGTGTCCGCAAGTGCACGGATACTTGAAGTAATAATTAAGATATCGAACCACAGAGACCTCGTTTGTCAAGTACCGAATAATCAATTTCTCACTAGCTAGGCAATCGAAAATGATGTGAGTGAACGATCGGAAAGAACACGAAAAGATCAGAGAGAGAAACTGAGATTAGGGTGTCATCCACCTTAATTTCAATGATTAGATCTAAATAAGAGGTGGTCACTCTAATTTTATTATAATAAAGATATAATTTACTTATATAGAAATCATCTCGCTTTCACGCATACAATTTACAAAGAACCAATCCTCACTTTCGCATAGGATCTATTCAATGCTAAAGATAAGTAAATCATTGACAAAGAACTCAAAGATCACTTTCATGCATCCAAATCCTAAGTCAATTATCTTAAGTGAAAGCTACATATTTTCATACTATAATTTTCACAGGTTATACTTAAGGTTCTCCAACGATCTGACATTTGATTTCTCACAGTATCAACTTGTTTATTTCAATAATTCAATCCTAGATTTAGATTATCAACATGACAATATACTTCTAAAATCAAGAAATAAGAATAAACTTAATTTCTTACGATGAGTTCTTAATATTCAATTTTAGGGTTTCAAGTTTTTGCAAATAACTTTTCAGTCCATATCACAAAAGCTCTAAATCATGCTGGTAAAATAAATCTAAGGAGAATTAAAGGCAATCATCACATAAGTAGAATTATCATATTAAAATTATCTTGACGAAATAAAAGTCATCTAGCCATAAGAAATTAAGGGGATTATACCCCATGTCCCATGAAGTGTTTAAGCTAGCATAGTTGAAGAATTACAATAAACCATTGTTTCAAAGGATTAGAAATCAAAAAGAAAGAGGAAATCAAATAACAGCACAGTTGTAATGAAAATTACAGCCGTAATTTTACTCTAGAAGGCGCGATGAACAATGCTCGACGCTTCCTTTGTCGATTTCTCCTCTGATCGATCTCCGTTCACTCTGAAACTTCTGGAGTATGTTCTCCTCCTCTAGGCACAGCTTCCCCTTAAATTTCACGGCCGTAGATGCACTGTATGCTTCCCGGCGGCAAAACCTAGGGCGACGGTTCAAATCTCAATTTTTCTCCTGATTGTGGATGAAAATTAGGGATTTATGTGTATCTCCTTTTCTCATTCTCTTCCTTATTTCCCTTTTTACAAATCTCAAATTGATGGTTTAGACTGACATGGATGACAACATAGTTACTTATAAGTGTAGACGTGTGGCTAAAGGATTCAGATAGGTCCACAGGGTGGACTATGATGAAACCTTTTTGCCAGTTGCCATGATCAAATCCATTTGAATCTTATTTGCTATGGCTGCATATCACAATTATGAGATATGACAGATGGATGTAAAGACAACATTCCTTAATGGGAAATTGACAGAGGATGTGTATATGACACAGCCTAATGACTTCATCCATCCTGCAGAAGCCAATAAGGTTTGTAGGCTAAAAAGATCTATTTATGGATTAAAGCAAGCATCTCAAAGTTGAAATCTTTGGTTTGATGAGGCAATAAGAGATTACGGCTTTATCAAAAGCGAAGATGACGCTTGTGTGTACAGAAAATTCAGTAGGAGCTCGGTGACTTTTTTAGTCTTGTATGTCGATGACATACTGTTGGTGTATATGCCCTAGGACCTAGCTTTGGTCAACTTATGTACTACTTGACATTGATATTTATATATCATTCTGGCATTGTCGTTATCATTGTCTGTCTACACCTGTGATTGTGTACTTACATGATAATGTCCCTAGAGACAGATTGGATCTGTGCTCAAATAATTATCTCCAGTCAATGTACCTTAGTGGATATGGGACAGCTATGGTACTTGTGAGGCTGGTATGTGGGCTGGTTAGGCACGTGGTGCTAACGCAGACACATGGGTATATCATGGGAGGATATACTGGATAGACCCGCTATGAGGCTATGACTTGGTGTCATGAGTTATCCTCATAAGTGACAAGAGATGCATTGATCCCTTGACTTGAGGTCATTGATCATTCTATATGGTTAGAGATTTGCTTTGATGCAACCTAACACCTCACCGTAATTGGGAGGTCATAATGGTTGTCATTGAGCATGTCATGACCCATATGAGAAGGTCAATGGACAGACATAGGATTTGCCCCTTCCTTAGGGAAGTATGATATCC